>PVKV010008269.1:0-89147 GCA_004027835.1 Alouatta palliata
GATTGGGGCATTTAGCCCATTTACATTTAGGGTTAATATTGTTATGTGTGAATTTGATCCTGCCATTTTGATGCTAGCTGGCTGTTTTGCCCATTAGTTGATGCAGTTTCTTCATTGTGTTGATGCTCTTTACCATTTGGTATGTTTTTGGAGTGGCTGGTACTGGTTGTTCCTTTCTATGTTTAGTGCCTCTTTCAGGGGCTCTTGTAAAACAGGTGTGGTGGTGATGAAATCTCTGAGTACTTGCTTATTCATAAAGGATTTTATTTTTCCTTCACTTATGAAGCTTAGTTTGGCTGGATATGAAATTCTGGGTTGAAAGTTGTTTTCTTTAAGGATGTTGAATATTGGCCCACAGTCTTTTCTGGCTTGTAGGGTTTCTGCTGAGAGATCTGCTGTGAGTCTGATGGGCTTCCCTTTGTGGGTAACCCGACCTTTCTCTCTGGCTGCCCTTAGCATTTTCTCCTTCATTTCAACCCTGGTGAATCTGATGATTATGTGCCTTGAGGTTGCTCTTCTTGAGGAATATGTCTGTGGTGTTCTCAGTTTTTCCTGGACTTGAATATTGGCTTGCCTTGCTAGGTTGGGGAAGTTTTCCTGGATAATATCCTGAAGAGTATTTTCCAGCTTGATTCATTCTCTCCGTCACATTCGGGTATATCTATCAAACGTAGATTAGGTCTTTTCTCATAGTACCGTATTTCTTGGAGACTTTGTTCATTCCTTTTTACCCTTTTTTCTCTAATCTTGCCTTCTCATTTTATATCATTGAGTTGATCTTTGACCTCTGATATCCTTTCTTCTACTTGGTCAGTTTGGCAATTGAAACTTGTGTATGCTTCACAAAGTTCTCATATTGTGTTTTTCAGCTCCATCAGTTCACTTATATTCCTCTCTAAGTTGTTTATTCTCGTAAGCATTTTGTCAAATCTTTTTTCACGGTTCTTAGTTTCTTTGCATTAGTTTAGAACATGTTCTTTTAGTTCAGAGAAGTTTCTTATTACCCACCTTCTGAAGCCTGATTCTGTCAATTCATCACACTCGTTCCTTATCCAGCCTTGTTCCCTTGCTGGTGAGGAGTTGTGATCCCTTGTAGGAAGAGAGGCGTTCTCGTTTCAGGTGTTTTCATCCTTTTTACGCTAGTTTCTTCCCATCTTTGTGGATTTATCCACCTGTGATCTTTGTAGTTGTTGACTTTCAGATTGGGTCTCTGAGTGGACGTCCAGTTTGTTGATGATGAAGTTATTTCTTTCTGTTTCTTAGTTTTCCTAAGAGTCAGGCCCCTCTGATGTTGGACTGCTGAGGTCCACTCCAGGCCCTGCTTGCCTGCGGATCACTTTCAGTGGCTGCAGAATAGTAAGGGTTGCTGCCAGTTTCTTCTTCTGCTATCTCTGTCCCAGAAGGATACCCGCCTGATGTCAGTCTGAGCTCTCCTATATGAGGTTACTCTTTGGATATACGGGGGTCAGGGAGCTGCTTGAGGAGACAGTCTGTCCTTTATAGGAGCTCAAATGCTGAGTTGTGAGGTCCGTTGTTCATTCAGAGTTGCTGGGCAGGTACGTTTAAGTCTTCTGCAGCAGAACTCATAAACCCTTTTTGTTTCCCCAGCTGCTCTGTCCCGGGGAGTTAGGGCTTTATTTATAAGTTTCTGTTGTGCTGCCTTTTTTTCAGGGCTGCCCTGCCCAGCGAGGAGGCAGCCTAGTCACTGTCTGCCTGCAGAGGCTTTGCTGGGCTGCTGTGGGCTCTGCCCAGCTGCCGTGTGAACTTCCATGCAGTTCTGTTTATACGGGTGTAGTTAGAACTGCCTCGGCAGTGGTGGCCCACCTCTATAATGGCGGACTGTCTCTGTAATGGCGGGCTGCCTTGGCAATGGCGGGCTGCCTCAGCAATGGCAAACTATCTCCATAGTGGTGGACTGCCTCGGTAATGGCGGACGTCCCTCCTCCACAGAGCTGGACCATCCTGGGTTCAGCTGTGCTTGCTGTGAAACTCTCAATCCAGAGCGTTTCCGATTGCTGTTTTTTTGTGGGCATGGAACCAGCTGAGCCTGATCACCTGGCTCCCTGCCTCAGAGCCTATTTTTAGTTCAACGGTCGACTGTCTTCCAGGTGTTCCAGTAGCCTGATGAAAAGGCACTGGGATCTGTGTGATTCCCCGTGCGGCAACCTACTGCGCTGGCTGAAACAGCGGCACTGAGATTCCTGGCGCTTTTTTGCCTGGGAATCTCCTGGCCTGGCTCCCTGTTTCAGTCCCCTTTTTAATCAGATGAATGGGTGACTCTGCCTTCCTGGAGCTCCAGTCACCAGCTAAAATGGTGCCCAGATGTGTGTATTTTGAACAGAGAACCACCGTGCTGGGGGCACCAGCAAAACAGCTGCGACAGCCAAACCAGCCATGCTGGCAACCTGTGAAGCTCCTGCGCCTGGGAGTCTCCTGGTCTGTGGGCAATAAAAATCCATCTGGAAATGCGGCGTCCACTCACCCTCCATGCTTTCACTGGGAGCTGCAATCCTGAGCTGCTCCTAATCGACCATCTTGGATCCCTCCCTCCCAAAATGTGTTTTTCTATTTTAAGAACATGAAAATATTCCCAGGCCCTGTCTAAAACCTAAGAGTTGATGTATCGATGGGAAGAGCTGAACGTTCAAGATGGTTTTGTGATGCCTTTTTTTGTAATCTCCGTTTTTACATGTAACATAGAACAAATGAAACATTGCTCTTGGTTTAAGAAGAAAGGAGAAAGAAAGACTCTAACTTCTGGAAGAAAACTCTTTCCCTTTATGTGGAAGGCCCTGACTGAAATGTAGATCCCAGACTACTGGGCAAAGTATTGACTTTTCGTTGTTGCACCTGACTTTAGGATTCCCTCCAACCCCTGACTTTTTTTTTTTTTTTTTTTTGCCAAGTTGTGCCTTTCCTTTGGAATTGTAAGTGAATATAACAGTAGTACCTGTTTACACTGTGAAGTGGGTGTTGTTACAGAAAACACACCAGTGGCTTTTTCACTGTTGAGCTAACGATGCCTTGTGAACTTATGATCTGTGGAGAAACCCCTGTAGTTGTACCTGCTGATGCTGTCTGTTGGTAAATAAATTTTCAATTTTCCCCCCCAAAAAGACAATGAGTGGAAAGAGAACCAAAGAATTAGGAACATGGTCATAAAGAATCTAGATTTTCATGGGGGAACAAAGGAAGAATTAGAAATAAGGTATGAGAAATCATCATAGTAACTGGCTAGAAAGAAAGCCAACTTTGGTTGAATTTAAAGTGGATCAGAGGGACAAAAGCTGTGAAAAGCAGTGTGACTGATGATATCTAGTAGGTAACATATACTAATGAAGGGAGGGAGGGTAGACTGCACAGACAGGAAAGGCCTTAGTATAAGGTAAAAAATGATTCACCATTAATAATGACTAGCAGTTGTTTTTTATTTTTTATTTTATCATAGGTGTTGTGGTGAAGGGACAAGTACAGGAGAAAGTATATGGTTATTTATCTTTCCTAAATGTTGTAAACATACAAATAGCCTTTATAAGAATTAGTGTTTTGTGAGTTAGATGAAGACTTTGTGCATGGACACAGTGGTGCTTACTAGGGCACCTTCTTCTTAGGTTCAATGAAATATTTAGATTCCCATCATGGCCACAGGCCCCCTTGGCCCCAGTCTACTTGAAATACTGTAGGACAAGAACTACAGAGTGGCAGGGAACAGTGTCAGGTGCTCCTGTGCTGTGGGAGTTCTTGCAGCAGTCTTTACCACCATCCACACAATTGTTCAGGAGCCACTCTCTGTGGCCCTGATTTAGAAGACTCATGTTCCACAACAGCCAATACCTCTTATAACAATTCCCATCAGGTGTTAATGGTTCATTTATAGTTCTGCTGAGTCCAGATGCAAGCTGCCAAAAAGAGTCATTATTATCATCAGTAATGGCCAGACAACAGAGTTGACATCATTTTTTATCAGGCTAGTTAAGGGACAGAGGGAGAACATTAACTGAAAGTTAACAACATTTCAAAATATTTTGGAATTTTGAAATTTCAAAGTTTCGAGTAGAATGTCAAAATTCTACTTGAGAATTTTGTTTCAGATTCTCAAGTAGAAATAAAAATGGTTAGCCCTTTGCCTGCAGATATCTAGAAAGGCTCTTGTATCTGTGAAACTATAAGGCTGCTTAATGCCTCCCTGTGCTGTGTATCCCAGCCCATATATCTTGGTGATTGATATGGTCCCCAACCAAATCTCATCTTCAATTATAGCTTCCATAATTCCCACGTTGTGGGAGGGAGCTGGTGGGAGGTAATTGAATCATGGGGGTGGGCGGGTCTTTCTGGTGCTGTTTACCTGATAGTGAATAAGTCTCACAGATCTGATGGTTTTATAAAGGGGAGTTTCTCTGTGCACACTCTCTTGCCTGCCCCTTTATGTAAGACTTGACTTTGCTCCTCATTCACCTTCCGCCATGATTGTGAGGGTTCCCTAGCCATGTGGAACTGTGAGTCAGTTAAACCTCTTTCCTTTATACAAATTACCCTGTCTTGGGTATATACTTATAGCAGTGTGGGAACAGTGATCAATCACTATCTGCTGAATGTATATAAGTGATGTGATGTAACCTGAGAAATGTGAGTTATCTGGAACTGAAGGGCTGAAGTTGACAGTTCAGATGGCACAAACCATGCTTCAAAATCCCCACAAGGGCTGTGTAGTCAGGCTATATTTTCGTTAGTTAGTCCTCATAAAAACCTGTAAAGTGGGTGCTGAAACTGTCAGTTTCAGCCCTTTAGTTTCTGATAACTCACATTTCTCAGTTTATATCACATCACCCATAAACATTTAGCAAATAGTAATTGATCACACACACCCCCCCCCCCCAGCAAATTTGGGAAAGATGGAAATACCACCAGGGATGTAGAGAATGATGCAGGGAGGGAAGGCAGCTAATGTAGGCATGCTACTAAGCCAGCCACCACAGCAGGTAACTGGAACTCATCCTGGGTGTGGGGAGCATGCAAACACACACCTCAGGATGATCCCAGCAGAGGAGCGAGGAGCCAGGCCATCCACACACCAATGCCCTAAAGCCATTGGTTGAGGGATGCTCTCAGAAGGTGCTAACTCCCTGGTACTCTGGCCTACTGCACAGGGCAGAACAGGCTTCTAGAAAAAATAAATCCCCGGAGCAGGAGATACAGATACTGGCACTGAGGAGTCACTTGAGCACAGTCAATGATCCCAGGGATGTGGGCGTGACATGGACAACATCTGTTCCAGCAGCCTTGCATTTTAGATCTGGAAATGCTATGACAAAGCAACTCTTTTTTTTCCATGTATGAAGTCCCTCCACAACGTCTCCATGGGCTTTTAATTGAAATATGAGCATGAAACACTTAATCTGATGTAGCAGAAACAGTACAGCAAAATGATTAGGGGCTCTCAGGAGTTCCACTGCTTGGGTTTAAACCCCATCTCTGCTGCTTGGGTAGTTTAGTTGTGTAATTTAGGCAAGGGCTGGAGCCTCTCTGTGCCTCAGTCTTCTCATTTGTGGAACTGGGACAATAAGTGTGTTATGAGAATTGAATTAGATGCTATGAGTGAAATACATAGATAGAACAGATTGCTGGGGTCAGAGATGAATAAGTAAGAGTTTTTGCCCTCATAGCATTTAAATCTTAATTGGGGAGATACTTAAGGAAACAGATCGTCTTAAGATAGCAGGATCAAACTGAAGATGGTAACAGGCGCAACATCTTTGGGAGCACAGAGAAGATGCATTTAGCACACTCTGAGAAATCAGAATGGCTTCCAGAGAGAGAAGATGAATAAACTCCCAGACAGGAGGGGCTGCATGGAGAGAGGAATGCCAGGCACAGGGAAGAGTGCTCCAGGTAAAGGAATGTGAGCCTCACTTACCCTTTTTATAAAGTTTAATTTAATTTAATTTTAAGTTCCGGGATACATGTGCAGGACACAGGTAAACGTGTGCCATGGTGGTTTGCTGTACCTATCAACCCATCACCTAGATATTAAGCCCCACATGCATTAACTATTTATTCTGCTGCCCTCTTTCCTCTTGTCCCCACCAACAGAGCCCAGTGTATGTTGTTCCCCTCCCTGTGCCCATGTGTTCTCATTGTTCACCTCCCACTTCTAAGTGAGAGCATGTGGTGTTTGGTTTTCTGTTCCTGTGTTAGTTTGCTGAGGATAATGACTTCCAACTCTATCCATGTCCCTGCAAAGGACATAATCTCATTCTTTCTTTTGGCTGCACAGTTTTCCATGGTGTATATATACCACATTTTCTTTATCCAGTCTATCACTGATGGGCATTTGGGTTGATTTCATGTCTTTGCTATTGTGAATAGTGCTGCAATAAACATACGTGTGCATGTACCTTTCTTTTATTTGAATTGTATTGGATGAAGTGATGCGGGAGTGAGTTTAGGCAGCTGCTTCAAAAGCTTTACCACTCTGAAGCTGAGGAGTGGAGTGTGAGATGGAGGGCTAGGGAGAGGGAGAGGTGGAGCAGGCATAGGGCTGAACCCTGTGGTCCCAGCACTTCCTTAATAATCTGCATGACTGCAAGCAAGTCCTTTACCCTCTGTAAGTCCTTGGCTCCCCACCAAGCAAAGAGGAGCTTCGGGTAGCTGGCTAGTGATCAGGGCTTATGGCCCCGTCTAAGCGCCCACCTCAGAAGCGTGCTTCAGCCTTTGTGGGTAGGTGGTTATGCACACTGCTATGGCCTGTAATTTAGAGGGTTTTGGCAAGTGTGGAGAAGTGTCTGTTCCCCTCTCATGCTTCCCATCTGGAGTTCTCAATTCTTTGCCAAATTTCCTCCAGCTCCTTGGCACAGAGCCCTGGTCTCAGAGCAGGCTCTGCCTTGGAATTTGACTTTTTGGTGGCATGTTCTCTAGTTCAGGCCTGTTGAGGTGGTCTTGCTCTCCTGGTTTCCATCAATGCCTGCTGGGATTTGGCAGGCAGACCCCCAGTCCAGACTAGGGACAGAAGGCAATGGAAGCCCCTCACTGGGCTGTCCCGAGGCATGGCAGGACCACACTATCCATGTCTTGGGTTTCAGATGTGGCATTTCATGCATGATTTAGTATCAGAACTAGGCTTTTGGTTTTTGGGAGACAGCACATCCTCCAAGGCTGATTTATCACATCAGAGTGAAACTTTCACCTCCATGTTTTCTTTATTTTATTTTTCAGTTTTTTTTTTTTTTTTTTTTTTACAGAAACAAGGTCTCACCATGTTGCCCAGACTGGTCTCCAACTCCTGGGCTCAAGTAATCTTCCTGCTTTGACTTCCCAAAGTGCTGGGCTTACAGGCATGAGCCATGGTGCCCAGCCACCTCCATGATTTCTTTCCACTGGCACTGCTACTTGGTGAAGGTTGACATTTAAGAAGTTGAATGTTAATATAGTTGCTCTTCCACCCAAGAAGACAAAGATAGAAAAATGAGTTACCATATAAATTAATTGGTCAAGTGGTTGTGCCAAACCCCTCAGAAGTCACCTGGTTTTCCCACTGCAGCTGGTGTCCTAGGTCATTTGCAGAAAAGCCATATAGTCTAGTCAGATCATTTCTGTCTTCAGCCATTTATTTTCAGCATCTTGTAGAGAAGGATTTAAATTATTTATCAGTTGAGACTTACTCTCAGTTAAAGTTAGGTTCAATTGTAGACATTGGTGAAATTAAAATAATAGTAGCTTAAACAAAGTGAGTATTTTCTTTTTAATTTCTCTCTTGTATTTCACTTTAATGTCAGCATGTAGGTAGTCCAGGTGGTGTGATTACTTTATATCATTGCAGGTCCCAAGCTCCTTATACCTTGTTGCTCTGCCATGCAGGACCTCTCTTGTCACCTTGTGGTCCAAGACAGCTGCTCCTGCTCCTGCCATCATGTCCACATTCTAGCTAGTCGTAAGAAGAAAGTGGTAAAGAAGGGTATGGTACCTCCCAAAGGCCTTTCCTGGAGGCTGCATATGTTTCTTTCTTTAGAATATTATTGGATAAAACTCAATGATACAGTCACACCTACCATAATAGGGGCTGGGAAATGTAGTCTTTTTTCCTGGGTGGTCATGTGCCCAGCTAAACGTTGAATGTTCTATTACTAAAAGAAGAAAGGGAGAGGATATATGAGAGGACAGTTGGCAGTTTCTGTCAATAACTAGATCTGACTCTTGACAGTGGTGTGTGATCTTGGGCACAGAATTAGAATTTTTGAGCCTCAGTTTTCTTATTTGGAAAATCATTATAATGTCATTTACCTCACTGAGTTTTTGCACGGATAACTCAAAAATTAAATGAGGTAATGTTCGTGAAAATGCTCTGTAAACTTCAGAAAGCACTGTATGAAATATTATTAGACAATAATTTGTTTTCACGCTTTCTTAAGCCACTTCTCATTATGAAAACAGACAAAAGGAGGAGCACAGCAGGGATATTTTGAATGGAATGAAAGTCACTCTGGAAACAGAAGCCAATCTAGGGGCAAGCATGGAACTTCACCTTGTGAAATCAGGCAGAAAAGTCTCAAAAGCAATTGTTCAAATGTGAGTTTCCCAATTGTAATTGGAAAGATGATGTACTCCATTAAAAAGGATTTTCCTTTGGTATTTCAGCATCATTAGCCTTGGCTCAAACCTACAACAAGAGAGGCACTCATAACCAACAAGTGGTAAGGAAATCTTCAAAGAGTTTTTATATCAGGAGGGCTTCATTTGAGTCAGGGGAAAAGGCCTTTAAAAAAGCCCAAATCCATTTGTCTGTTTTGCCTGATAAGGAAATATTTTGTAGCATGTGATGCAGTGCTCTGGGAAAAGAATCAGCACTTTTTCCCTCTAGATTTTAATGGGACCTGACGTAATAGGAATGGGCCTCAGTATATATTGCATATAATTATTCATTAGATTTGTAAATACCTCCTACTGCTGAGGCCTGCAGGCATATGGACAAAGGTGGAATATCAGGCAGCAAATACATCCAGACTCAGCAAACACAACTGTGAGGTCATCCGATTAAGGCCCCAATAGAAACATTGCCTCTCCATGGTGCCAGAAGCAAACACGTTGTGGAGCAAAATGGCCAGATTAGGAGATGATGACCCTTTGTTTGGGATTGGTCTGGACTGTTGTTGCCAGAGGGAGGAGGCCCTCTTGAACTCTTTGTGCCAGTGGCGTGTGGGGCTTTGCAATACTGGCCATTGAGATCACAGTCCAGCTCACAGAGGACTGACTCCATCGCCCACAGACCCAGGGAATCACATGAAGTACAGTTTTCTCCTTTCACATGGAAGGAGCAGGAGGAGGTAACAGCAAACCATCTTGTGATTTTCTTGTTATATAGAAATAGCCACACGAATGAAGAGGTGCTTAAGATGAACAACCCTGAACCAGGCATATTTGGATATAGATCCAGATTCTGCTAGTTGATACCTAGATGTTCTGGAGTAAACGATCTACATTTATGAATTTTGCAGAGTTATTTTGAGAATAATCTGAAAGTAATTCACACATAGTAGAAACTCAATAAATGCATCTGATAGCTAGCTGAGGTACATCATAGAGAAGAAGGTTAAATAAAGACAATTTATCATCCTTTCTCTGTCCAGTGAAGCAAATACGGCCTTATACCAAGGCTGACAATGCCACTGAGTTTTGAATTTTGAAGGCACTTTAAAAAAAAAATTTTGTTCAAAGCATTCCAACTCACCTAAAAAGACAGGTTTATGAACCAAAGAATTCTCTATGGGAAGAAGAATATCTTTCTGGGCCAATTGCTGTACTTTTCCTAATCTACTTCACCTTCCATTTTGGATACTTTATGGAATCCCAGAAAGGAACGGTCTGGGAAGGTTGCCTAGAAATGTTTTATCTTTGGGAAGAACTGCAAGCAAACCATGTTAAGGGGTTAAGAATACAGCCTAATATTTAACTTCCCAGTGAGGTGCCTGGAGTTTTTTAAATTCACTCCACCCTGGGGTAGCTTTGCCATTCCATTCAGGGAATTATTCTTCATATATAACTCCAGTTCCTTATGGTGTAATTTAGGGCACTTAAAAAATGCTCTCATTTGACATATATTCATTGAAAACCTTCTCTGTTCTTGACACTACCAAAGCACTGAGACATATTTGGCTCTTAACTGAATAAAAATATCACTGGTATTCCATTAGAAATGAGATCCTTCTTATATTTAAAGAAAACTCATTATTTCTTTACAATCTTAACTATTCTCTACTTAAAAATTTTAAGAATCAATTAATTAATACTTTTAGTCTTCACATCTAGGTATTTAGTTCTACCCAAACCCTATTTAATTCTCCATCTTTCTCTTTCTCTCTGTTTTGTAGAAACAAAAACTGCTAATTCTTTGAATGAAAAACTTATTTATTTTTCTATTTGTGTCCACTAAATGCCCCCATGAAGAGACCAGATTCTTTTCTATGGAAATGTTTTATAACACCAACATTTAAATGGAAAAAACTGAAGTAAGAAGCTATAATTCAGTTGGGGAATTCAAATGAACTCATGAAATACAACAGCTTGATTGAATTAGTCCTTTGATAGTCAATTCACTACCCACAAAAAATATGAAATGAAAAATCATTTTTTTCAACAGTTGGAAACAAAACTTTAAAAGTTGTAAAGTCCCCAATCAGTGAGAAGAACTCTGATTTCCTTTACTTTCACTTAAGTCCCTGAAAGTAAGACTTTGAGAGAAATACTTACAAAAGACTGGTTTGCATCACCAGTAAGAGTAGAGCGACTAACATCCCATCAGCTTTCTTCCGGGTAAATGTTTTCCCCAACCCCACTTTAAATGTTTCAGATGCTAGACTTTAACGCAACTTTGGTGCAATTTTTTGATGATACAGAAGGCTTAAAACTTATGTTTCAAGGTTATGAAACCATTAAGGGTACAATTTTATTTGTCTCAATAGTACCACAAAAGAAGCAAAATACCCATTTGTGGAGCCCTCTGTAATTCATAAATTATCCTCATCTCCAAATACACTGTATGATAGGTCAGGGAGATATTATTTCTTTTTTCTGTTAAGAAAATTAAAGCTCAGAAGTTGAGGAGCTTGTCCTGGGTCACGTCACCCAAAGAAAATGGCAGAGCTATGGTTATAATTAAATTTCCTGCGTCTCAAATCCATATTGATAGCCTATTGTGCTCAAGTCTGTGAAATCCCTATTTCAATAGATCCATGGGGACGTTTGAGTCGTTTCCCATAAAGATCAACCTTTACCTTTGGAATTGCTCTGGCCAACTTTTGTTTCATATGCATGTGTGGCTTATCACAATGTCTTGTGTTTCTATTGCTCCTTTCTATGAGAAAATCCAGGCACATTCCAGACACTCAAGTCTAATCAGCTCTGATAGCAGGGAAGCAGGACTGGACTACAACGGGGGTCATTTGGCACTTGCCCAGCAACTGTGTTGTAACCTACTCATTCTGGCATTCCTGGAGTAAGAATGGCCTCAGTGATTCACCACCTCTGTATGCTGGGACTCAGTTGGCATTCCCTTCTTCTTAAGATCATGTTCATGTATCCCCTGCTGCTCATCCCTTGCTATTATCCCTTTTGTGCCAAACTTCTCAAAAGAGTAGTGCCTACTTGTTATTTATAATTTCTCTGCTCTTATCCTCAATGTGTCATCCTGGCATTCCCCGTGACTTTGCCTCTAAATTGCTCTCTCTAAACGTTACTGCTAATATTAAGATCCCCATATACTTTCTCAGGTTTCTTTCTCCTTAACCTAAATCTGGCTGCACTCTTGTTCTTGAAATTTTCTTCTCCCTGACTATCCTGATCTGGTCTCTTCCTAGCTCTCCAGGTACCATTTTTTTTTTTCTCTCTCTCTCTTTTTTTGTTTCCTCTGGCTCCATTTTCTTTTTCCACTCCATAACAGTGTTCTTAACCCATAGTTCTTTAGGCCCTGTTCATTTTGTCCTCTTAGCATATAGTTGCTTTGTGGCTTCATCTCTGACATCAATTTTGAATGACTTCCAATCCACACCTCAAACTATATCCTCTTTTCTCAGCTTCAGCCTCAAATCTGCAGATGTCTACTGGACAGCTCCACTTTGATGCCCAGTTGCCACCTTAAACTTTTGTCTAAACTTGGATTTCTCCTGGTGCCTCTTAGACTTCTTTATTTCAGTTGGTGGCATCATTCTTCTTCTCACTGAAGGTCAGTGTTTATCATTATTTTGAGTTCATTCTCTTTCTTTTCCCAAATACAACATTGACTTTTTCCCTCTCACATTACATTTCATCCTTCTATTCCTAATGCCATCATTGTAGTTTGGACCACGCCTATTGCAATGACTATGTGTCTTTGATTTCTGCTATTACTCCACCTACATGTTGTTGCTACCTGAATAGTTGTCTTTTGTCCTCATTTGGTATAATTTATGCCTATGCTTTGGGCTGTGGCTTCCCTGCCATATTTCATTCTATGTACTTCTTCCAATTTAATGATGAGAGATTTATAGTATAACTCAAATAAAATCAAGCTTGTTCTCCCATGGAAACCATGGACTCCCATAAATTTTAACGGAATGTTAGCTTCCTGATGTTCTTTCTTATTTGGGGTGGAAGCAGGTGGCAAGGAAAACAAAACCATTTCTTAGTCTTATCTTGCTGTGATGAGGTTTCTCTGGGCTGGTTCCTCTGGAAGAACTGGCGTCTAAAGCAGGGTCTGATGACTGCTGTGTCCTGGGCTGTGGTCGCTTTGTATTTGGCATGAATGTATGCACTTCTCAGCCTCCCAGGCATGGCTTACAACATTCTTTATTGTTTTTCCCGTCTGGAGAGAGATAAAGTGTAACACTTCTTATTGATTTTGGAACCATTTCTATAATGCAAACAACACCTATCTGAGAAACCTTGTACTAATCACAGAAAAATGTGATCCTGTGGGTCCAGGAGTGCAAGAATTTCCATAGCTATAGGTCTGTGGGGGTATTTCCTTCTTCTTAATCCGACCTCTGTTCAAAACAGTTCTCTCAATGGAAAAGGTACAACACAAAAGCAGGATATTGGAATTCTTTCTGCATTAATTCTGGTCATACCTTAAAGTTGGCAAAACCTTTGCTTGCTCCACTCCCTGTTGGTGACTTAAGCCCTAGATTTCCTTGTTCACTGACGAACTTACTGAAACTTCTGGTCCAGGAGCCTTAAGGGGACTCTGAAGTTACGGAGTTCACATGGTTAGCCCCCAGGCACACCGATTGCTAGCAACAGAATCTCGACAGAACCCCCTATATCCTGCCTTTGGGTCTAATTCTCTGCTCTTGCTGGAGTGGAGAAATTTCATTGAAACACAGTGGACCCATTCTCAAACTTGAGGGATCTAGGGGAAGAGTTCAAATGGAAGCCTATGTACCCTATGTCTAAATATTGAAAGTATAAGCTGCAAGATGTTAAACTATAAACATATCTTAGTAATAAACTGGAAAGTCAGATTTAAATTGTGGCTTCTCAAAATCTCTATAGAGTACTGCAGTGGTGTAGTGTGGGACAATGGGTCTCCGACCTGACCCATTCTTTTCTCTTCCTGGAATCAACTCCAGTCAGCACCTGAAGGGGCTTTGTGTGCCCATATTCCAGTTCTATCTACTCCTCCAAACAGCTGCTTCTTGGGCTTAAGTGGCGCATACCAGCTGTACAGTTTATTCTTAGGAGGTCAGACCTGGAGGGAAGCCCACATAGGACTTGGAAGCAGGGCTTGAGATGTTTGGGCAAGAAACACTAGGGTCTTCAGGACCTGAAGAGTGGTGTAGAAGGGGGCTGTGAGTTCACCTTGGCTGTGCAGAGCCCTTCTCCAACAGAAACTGGTCATAGGCACACATGGGTATCTAAGGCAGGACCTTACTTGGGTCTTACGACAGCACTGAAATACATCAAAGGTACATTGAAAATACTGTTCCACTGTACCTTTGAAACATGTGTAGAACACTGTTCTGAGGTCTTTCCACTCTGACTTCCCATTATCTTTCAGGGCTGGCTCTCACCTGCTGTGGAAAGCACACAAACCCCACTGATGAGCCTCCAATGTAGGTGGAAAGAGTCCACTCTATTTCCTCTATGTTACTGACCTGAAATGACTCCCTCTCTTATTTCCTTGTGTTAAATTTTGCCCTTGTCTCACTGCCAGGAGTCCAGGTAGGCCTGATACAAATTCCCCCTTTGGAAAAGCTCTGATTCAGTGCCAGGTCTAGGAGATGCCGTGTATTGGGTGGATGGAGAGCCCGAGGCTTCCTTTCAATTCTTCCTTTCAGTTCTGCCATTTACTGCTGAGAGATTTATGTGCAAATTACTTGACCTCTTTGAGCCCCAATTTCCTCCTTTATAAAATCAAGATAGTAACACCTCATAGAGTTGGTATCATCATTAAATGAGTCAAGGCCTCTTAGACGTTTCTTCTTCTCGTTGTCAGGTGCCTATTCTCTCCTGTCTCATCTGCCACCTTTACCCCTACCACTCTCATGCATTCTATACTTTGAAAATACCTCACCTTCCTCCCTTTTTTTGTGCCATTTTCTTAAGCCTTCAAAAGCCTCTTCTTTTCAGAGGAGCTTGGTGAAGTGTCTCAAAAAATTTTCACTACATCAATCCATAAGAAAAACTTGTAACGGAAGAAAGTTCATCTTGAAGCCACCAGGCTGTCTCTTTCCACCCTTGTGTTGTTCCCATTGTGTTGTCTCCATTTTCTCTTTTCTACCAAATCAAAAGCAGCTCTCAGGAAACAATACTCATAGGTAATTTGTGGTATATTGGAAGTGGAATAGATGACTTGGTCTTTCAAAAGAAATGCTGCTAGTGGGGCTGGGGGGAGCAAATATTCAGGGTCACTTGCAAAGGTCATAGAAGTCATTGTATGCTGGGTGCCTGAATGCTCAGCCTCTGTGTCTGCCATACAAAGGGCCCTGCAAAGCGGGGCCTTTTCTTCCAGGTGTCTGTCTACATGCACCGAGGGTCACAGTGTAGAAAAAAAGTGCAACCACAATTTGTTCCTAGTTTGTGCAAATCAGGATTGTCTTCTCCTTAGGGCAGGAAAATGAATTGCAGGAAGGAGGGTAAGCACAGTGTTGAAGAGCCTGTTTATGGGGATTCAGGCATTTCTGTTTCCTTCCTTGCTTTGCACCTCCTCACTCTCTTAACACTCAGATTTCTGGAATGGACCCAGGATGCAAATGTAGCTGTAGGATTTGGATGTGATTTCTCTCTGTTTTTCTGCCCTACCTCATTTCAAAATGAATCAAGAAGAGAGAAAACATAAAGATTATCTTTTTAATATAGACAATCTGTGGCTGCAGGAAAAGGGGCTGAAACACGAGGAATAGATATTACTCAGAGTGACAGTCTGCGTTCTGCAGAATGACCTTTGGTGACTATTTATCCTGACTGTTGGAGAGAAAGGCCAGGAAATGCTTTCAAAACATGGACACAGCAGTAATCAGAATATATATATGTTCAGTGACTGTTCCTCTTCTACCAACTGAAATGATATGTGGTTTTATTTCTGCTATTTTTTACAAAATAATTGAAGCGAGTCCCTTGTTTTCTTCAGGGGAGTAACTGAAACTGAATTTTAAGTATTAAAACTATAGAAGTCTTAAAGGTATACATTGTACATGGTGATTGAACTTTGACAAAATACTTTTCCTTAGAGGGAACTTTGGAGGCTGAATGATGCTGTGGATAGAGTTTAAGTGCTGAAGTTAGATCCGGTTTAAATCTGTTTCCCTGTATGAAGAACAGTGTTGCTTATTCTCTTTGATCCCATTTCTTTCTCTATAAATGTAATAGTAACATTTAAATCTTTCTGGTTTGTTATGAGAGTCAAATGAGAGAATCTATGTGAAGTGTCTGGTGGGGAGTTGATACTAATACAATTTAGTTTCCTTCTATGGCCGGAGACTGCTTGCTGCCTAACCAATATTCATATCCCCTTTTTATATAGTACCAGACCGTGATTTCATTCTGATGGCTGTGTGCTCAGTAATGAGGCCATATTTCCCAGCTTCCTTTGCCGCTAGATGTGGTCATGTGACATAGTTCTAACCAATGAAATGTATAAAGTTGTTGGGTAAGATTCTGGATGTCATAAAGGGGAGACTGTCAGCTAATGCAGACTTTTTCTATTCCTTAACTCCTTCCCCCTGTTTCTCCTGGAAAGCAGACATAATTGTTGGAGTTGCAGGAGACATTTTGGATCATAAGGCAACTTTGAGGGTACAGCCATGTGCTATTAATCAGAACTGTAGAGAAAGATAGGTATCTGAATTCCCTAATGACGCTATAGAGCTTTAGCTGCCTAGGACTGCCTACCTCTGTACAGTTTTTAGAAATGTGTGAGTTAGAGAAATTTTTATCTTGTCGTAACATCTCTTATTTCTAGCATCTGTTATTAAGCAATAGAATACAATTCCTAACTAATATACCTTTCTCTTATATCTATATACTCTTATTTAATCCTCACATTTATCCTGTGAGTTAGTTTAGTTCTCCCTATTTTATAGATTAAAAAACCTGAAGTGAAGAAAGTTAAGTATTTTGCTCCACATCACTCAGCTATTCTGGGTTACTGCTGATTTTTAACTTTATTATCGTTGCTGTTTCTACCATAAAGTGTAATCTGTTGAGTTTTCCCAAGACTCTTCTACCTTAGGGCTTGCAGCCAGTGTGGCATGATGGTTAGGGGTCCAAACCAAAGACTGCCCAGCTTTGAATCCTGATTGTACGATTTCCTGCTGAGAGATTTATGTGCAAATTGCTTGACCTCTTTGGGCCCCAATTTCCTCCTTTATAAAATCAAAATAATAACATCTCATAGAGTTGGTATCATCATTAAATGAGTCAATGCATCCAAAATGCTTAGAACAGTACATGGCATATAGAAGAATTAAGTGTTAGTTATTACTATTCCTTTTTCTGCACCAGGCAGACAAATCTACTCATTGGACACAAAACCTTTAAAACCATAGCTAATCTTGAAAGGGTTTACCATATTTCTGAGGTTTCAGATTTACATCAGTGTTATGGGGCATGAATGTTCTTAGCTAATTCAGAGTCCTTAGCTAATCCTGAGACCCTCCTGTGATCACATGGTTATAAGTAGAGGCTCCCTGTAATGGCACCACTGATGGATGGGGGAGCCCAGGAATCCCTGGTAGTGGGAATACTGTGTTCGTTATGCAGAAAATGGGAGCAGATGGCTGATAGGAATCTGGGTGAAGAATACTGGGACATGAGAGACTAGAAGTTAAGTACAGAATAGAGGCTTGAAAAGACATGTTGATATCTTGGAAAGAAAAATATAATTTTTTAGACTAGGGCCAGCAAAGAAGAAAAAAAACAAAACAAAACACATAAAGGAAGGCTAGAAGGGAAGGAAATAAAATTTGAAAAGGGCAGAGAAATTCTCAAGCCTGATGATTTCTGGATCTTATAGACTTTAAGTCCTTGGGCTTTTCCCGTTATGCCAACCTGACATGCACGTTTTCATTGCATGGGGGTGGGGTAGGGGCAGGGATTAAGGGAGCAATTTTTTCCTGTGGGAATAGTCTCTAAAAATATAACTTTTTACATAGTTTTTTTTTTTTTTTTGAAAAGGTAGTATGTTTCACGAGGATGAAGACTGCAATGAGGACTTCAGAAGACGCGTTCTGCAAGTTCAGCATGACCAAGGAGGGAAGAGAGGATGGTGAGAGGAAAGTCTTCTTTGTGCTTGTTCCTCTGTGAGCCCATGGCAAGGACCTGGCCGACCTCTTCCTACCCTGCCCCTGCCTGAGGTGCTGCCTCACCCCAAGGTGTTAGAACTCTGTGGGACTTCTGGACATCTGTTACTTCCCTATGTTGCCTATTTTTGAGGTCCTTTGTCAGTTTTCTCACAGAATTTGTTGTAAAATTCTTATATTAAAATGGGATTCTGCATTTGTCCTTACTGTCAGTCAAGGAGGCAAGGCGAGGAAGACTGCCCCAGTCGGGCAGGTGAGGGTGGATGTGGGGAGTGGTAGTGACAGGGAGAGGGCATCGCCCTGGGGTTTGCTGGAATGGAAGCAGGGCCAGGTGGAGGCATGATCCTGGGTGTGCCCTCAGAAAGGCTTGCGATGGTTTCCTCCATCTCGGCCTGCTTTGTAGGAGAGGCCACACCGGGCTGGTCCTTGTGTATCTTCTACCTCATTTTTAAGTTCCACTGAAGCTTATTGCCTGAGATAAAGGGGACACCTGTGTTTTCAGTGGGCTCAGCTCAGCTGCTTGGTGAGCAGGAATAAATTTAGTATACTTGGTCATTACATATTAAGCCCTTTGTTTTTGTTTTTAAAAGGTTCAGTGGTTTCCTTTTAACCACTTCACTCCCCATCCCATCCAGTCTGTCACGTGGCTAGTGTTGTGTGTCTTAAACAGATGTTCTCAATTTCCCCAAGGAGTAAGTTACGGATGAGTCAGCCCCAATGTGGTGGATGATGGAGCTGCCTAGAAGTGTTTCTTATCAGTTCCCGGGAGGCTGCCTCAGGTTCTAAGGGTAGAGGTGGCCCCAGGCAGGTGGTGTCAACTGTCTGCGGGCGACAACTAAAACAGGACTTTGAGAGCCACAAAGAATAGGGCATTGGCCACAAGATAATGTGGTTCCCTAAGCACTAGGCATTGACTTTCTCATTCTGCAACACCTTTGGGAATTGTAGTCTGCTGCAGCTTAAGTTGTTTTAAAAATATTGCAGGACAGCTCTTCTTGTTTATTCCATCTAAGTGGCTCCTGAATCCGTTGGAAAAGAACCCTCCAAGTTGAGCTATAAACATTAAAAGATGACCTGTTGGTCTCATAAATAACTTTTCTGTGCTGTGTGTGTGTGTTTGTGTGTGTGTGTGTAGAAAACTTGTCCAAAAGATATTTCAACCCCTAGGCAATTGCCAGGGAATCTCTTAGGAAACCACAGTGGGCATTTTGGAAAAATGCTCTGGGAACAAAAATTCTCAGGGCCCAGAATGCCAGAACAGCTCAGTGGCTGCCTCTTCCATGATGCTACAGGGGAAGACTATAAATGTGAACCCTCCACTGCCCCCACCCCCACATTACTCATATCTCCACTCCAAGGCAGCATAGCAAACCACCGTGCCGGAGCTGCTGCTTAATCTGTGTTACTTCCTTTTAGTTGAGAAGCTTTTTGGTTGGTGTTCAAGTTATCTATTGTTGCATAATAAAACCCCCAAACATAGTGGCTTAAAATAACAGTAATCATTTAGTTTGCTCGTGAACTCGCAATTTGGCCAGGGCTTGGGAGGGGCAGCTCCACAAAGTGTCACTCGAGGACACCTAAAGGTCAAGTCATCTGGAGCCATCTGCAGGATCACTCACATGTGTGGCTGCTGCTGGGGAAATCAGAGCTCAGCCAGAACACCTACATGTGGCCTCTCCATGTGACTGCCTGGCTTTCTCACAGCACGGTGGCCAGGTTGTAAGACAGCATCCCAGCAGAACAAGGCAGAAGCACATGACATTCTTATGAGCCAGCCTTGGATGTCACTTACCACCATACTCTGTTGGTCAAGGTAGTCCTCATTCAGTTTCTGGAAATTTTCTTCTTTAACATTATTCTTATAATATTACTCTGGATCCATTTGTTCTGATCTCTCACAAAAAAGTGCCAATCATCCATGCATCGGGCCACTGTTGTCATCTATACAAATGATTTTTCCTTTCAATGTATTTTTTTTCCCATTTGTCATTTTCCTATGCTTCTGGAAAAAATTTTTGTGTTTATCCTCTACATGGCTTAATCTTCCAGATTCTCAATTCTGTTCCTTTAAAGATTGATTTACATTCTGCTATAACATTTTTTATTGCATAATTTCCTGAACACTGCAGGCTTTTTAAAAAAACTTATTCTTATGTTTAACCTTTCATTCTTTTATTTTTTAAAATGAAGGTTTGTACTTATTTTGTTAAGAAAGATAGTAAATGTTAAGGTTTTTTTTTGTGACAGTAAATCTTTTTTTAAAATGGGCTCTTTTCTACTTCTTTTGTTTTTATCTACTTCTTTCTTCCACGCTGCAGGACACTTTCACAGTCCCTAATTTTTAGATTTTGTTTTCTGTATATTCACTCTTGAATAAGAAGAGAAATGTCCCACTGTGTTAACAACTAAAAGAAGTACAAACATGTTTGTTTGAGTCCTCCTCGTTTGCCCACCTGTTGGCAGTTCTTCCTCCCAAATGTCAGGCTCAGGGGCTGTGCTTTTAGATGATGGTCTGAGCAGTCTGGCGGGCTGGGAGATCCTGGGGAGGAACCCAGCATTCTCAGGAGTCACAGTGAAGAATATTTCAGTTGCTACGCCAGTTGCCAGATGTCCAAAACCTGAGGGCACTGAGGGGCATGTCTGGCTGAAACTAACCTCTGTCCTGGAGCAACAGGCTGGTGTGTGTGAAAGAAGGTCCCAGCGAAGGGCTAGTAGACAGGCTGAGTCTTACTGCACCGAGAAGGATCCTCATCCAGAGACTCCTTAGGATTCCTACCTGCAGGCTCTTGGTTTAGTGTGGTTGTGTTTGCTCTTGGGCCTTGTAATTCAGCTAAATTGGGGAAGCTGCCCAACAGCTTGTGCCAGATGAGCACTGAATGGGGCTGTGCTGGCTGCCTCTCAGCCTGCCCTCATCTGTGGCTCCCAGCCCTCCACATGAGGGATGGCAGGGTATTCTGACAGGTTTTTCTTTGGTTACAAGAAGTGGGGTTGTACCATTTCCTAGGGAAGGAGAGTTGTGATTCACAGTCAGCCTTTTCTTTCAGTCTGGATCCATTGGCCCTTTAGCAGAAATCCCTTAATTTTTAAGTATATAAATGATGCCTTTCTCTGATTTGATCTATGAGTTCTTATCTCTCTCTCTCTCTTTTTTTTTGAGACAGTCTCACTCTGTCACCCAGTCTGGAGTGCAGTGGTGCGATGTTGGCTCACTGCAACCTCTTCCTCTCGGGTTTAAGAGATTCTCTTGCTTCAGCCTCCCGAGTAGCTGGGATTGCAGGTGTGTACCACCATGCCTGGCTAATTTTTGTATTTTTAGTAAAGATGGGGTTTCACCACGTTGGCCAGGTTGGTCTCAAACTCCTGACCTCAAGTGATCTGTCCATCTCGGCCTCCCAAAGTGCTGGAATTACAGGTGTGAGCCACCACGCTTGGCCCTTGTCCCTCTTTTTTTTTTTTTTTTTTTCCCTCCAGATTGATATTCTTTAGAAATAAATTCAGCTCATTTCAGGATGCAGGAGTGTTGTGATTTCTGCACTCACTTTATCTTCCCCCCAAAATCCTTATTGGATTAATTTATACCAGAATGTCTCAAACTCAGCTCTATTGACGTTTTGGACTGGACGACTCTTCATTGAGGGGGGCGTCCTGGACATTATAGGATGTTCAGTAGCATCACTGACCTCTACCCACTACATGCTGGTAGCATCCTAACCCCACCACCAGCAGCCTTCAGCTGAAAACCACTGCTCTAGAGCTTCTGCAGTGCATCCTGACTCCCACCATTCCCACACCCGTGGCATCTCAGACCCCACAACTGGAGGGCATCTTGAGAGATCACCTGTCCTGGCCCCCTTCTGCCAGACAAAAGAGATGTTGCTATCTGCTTTCAACAAATGAGTTCAGATGATAAAGATGAGGAGGAAGAGGCAGCTGAGCCTGGCCCGAGATTGCCCCTTCGCATTTGTTTATGAGAATGGGACTTGGGTTTCTTGTCTTCTGAAGCTTCTGCTATATACTTTGTAGTTCTGGCTCATTAGGAGATAAAACTTCTCCATACAGGAACCCTGGTTGGCAGGACTTCTCTAATCCTTATTTATTGGAGACAGGAGAAAACGCTGAGAATGACTTAATTGGCTTACAGTGTACACATGTTGGAGTTCATGCCCTTGGAGTAATTCTGCCATCCAGAAGCTCTGATTTCCCTGTGTGGCTTGGCTCTGCAAGGAGGGAGTGGAGATGAACGATGGGCAGAGACAGCCATGGACATGAGAGTTTACTGCTCTGACCCTCACTGGTTCTCATCAATGTCAGGGAAGAGCTAGTTATGAAGAAACGGGAGGTGGGGAGTGCTGCTCAATTTAAATCACAGGGTGTTTAAGTAAGAGGCCACTGCTGTCAGACAGGAAAATCCTGGCCTGTTAAGTGGGAGCAAAAAATTGTACTGACCAGACATTAAAAACAGTGCGAGGCGGGGTAGATCCCCTCTGTGTTACTGCTGAAATGACAGCTCTTTGGGAACTGCACAGTTATCACCCTGAGTGTGTGACTATTTTAGCTCACAGGAACCCTAAGCAGGGTTGTGAGAGGCCTCATTTAGCTTTGAGCCCCGAGAGACTCCCAGAGAGATAGATGTGTTCCTCAGGAAGCAGCAGCAGCTCTGCGGTGTGGTCCCTTCCTCTCCTCCTGCACCGTTTCTCTCCAGGGAAGAAGAAACAAAGCGTTGTGCACAATTGGAATGTGCCAAAGGGGAGCAGGGCAGTAGTCGGATCCTTCCTCTATTCCTGCTGAAGTGACTGATGATTTCATTTCTCAGCAATATCTGGCATGTGGGTCCCAGGTCATCAGTGAGAAGAAGAAGTGGCCTCAATTGGGTCGTGGGGCCTCTCAGATAGGAGCCCTCTTGGCTGGAGCTGGCACCCATGGAGCTCTCACCCCCTTCACCGGTCCCAGCCCCGGCAGCAGCCGCCACCCACCGCAAGTGATTGTTGACTCCCTGCTGTGTGCGAGGCTCTATAGATTGGAAGCTGCTGCATGAGATGCAGTTCCCGTCCTCAGGGGCTTGCAATCAATCTGAGTGGGCACATGAGAAAGATGAGAATGCATGAGAAAGCCAAAACAAACCTCAGCGTAACAACCACCAAACATCTCAGCATACTCCATGCTACATTCCTGAGTGGTCCAGCAGTCAATGTCAAGGTGAGAGAGCGTCGCTGCACCCTGAGGTGCTTGGGGAAGACTTCCCATTGGCTCCTGTGAGTCAAGCTGGGAGGAAAAGGTGATGACAACCACGGAAGTGTTACCAGTTTCAAACCAATTGCATCTGCTTCATCATCACGAAAGTCCTTCGAGGAAGATGGTATCAGTGCTCTCATTTTATGGGTAGGAAACCAGAGGCTCAATGAAAGAGAAGAAGATGGACAACTTGAGTGTTCTACCACATGTCATGCATTATAACGGGAATTTACAAGGCTTCATTTAATTCCCACAACCATCCTGTGATGTATTATTTTTATTATTGTCATTATTTTTACTATTCCGATTTTACAGCAAAGGAAAATGATGCTCAGCACAGCTAAGTAGCTTTTCCAAGACTATACAGCTTGTCTGTAACTTCAAGTCCTAAGCTTTTTCCATTCTAGCCACATAAATATGACTTGGAGGAAGGAGCCAGGAGGGAGTGAGGGGACATTCTTGTCAGGAAGAATAGCTTAGGCTTTTTTTTTGAGCCTCTGCTTCCTTATCCATAAAGTGAGAGCACAAATACCATCTTCCCTGTGTGGGACTAGTCAGGAGATCAGCTTGAGAAATAGCAGGGCTCAAGTTTTATTTTTTTGAATAAATCTATCAGGAAAGTGTTAGATGGGTGAAAGGGGAGAGTCTGGAAAGCTGTCAGATCTTGTGAGTATCCCATAGTCCAGGATGGGATACTGGAACTCCAGGGGACTGCTGAAATGACAGCTCTTTGGGAAGTGATGATGGATGACAGTGACACATAGGAAAGACCTGCCAGCCTGAGTTGATTGTATTTGTGAAAAGGATAAGCAGGCATGAATGAGGACATCAAGATTCTAAGCATCAGTGACTGGGAGAATGAAGACAGAAACAGGTGCATTCAAAGAAGAGATTAAAAAAAAATCAATTCCGTTGCTGGACTGCTCTAGGAGTCTGAACAATCAACCCTAGAATGCTCTGATGGAAGCAGGTTCTATCAGCTTTGCTATATTAAAAATTAAATAATACCCTTAGGACAGTGGACATACTCACTGACAAGGTAGTTTGGGTTCAACAGTGGTTGAACATTAGATTCTTCCTGGTTGAGTTGGTAGCCTCAACAATTTCAGGCAGGCTGCATTTTACGAATTAAATCAACTTTTGAAGTTCCTCTCAACCATTATGTGTATGAGATTCTGAATTGGCTCTACCTAGTACTTGGATTATTGAGAAGTGGAAAGGGATTATTAGGGGCATGCAGTGAGTTTACTGACATCTTTATTTACCCATTTGTTCAGTATTTATTTGTGTGCATGTACAGCCTGCCAGGAACTCTTCTAAGCGCTGAGCACTGAGCAGTGAACAAAACTCTCATGGAACTTCTACTCTAGAACCCATTTCTTCAGGCAACTGGGTTGCCTGGGTCAGGAAGAGAGATTCTAGTGTGGGATTTTCTGGGTGTGAGTATACATCCAGTGATAACCCCACAGACATGGTAGAAGCCGTGCAGAGAAAGATGCCTGCTCTTGTCTTGAATTGCAAATTTTGGCCAGAAATGTGTGGAATTCACCTGTTCTTGGCCTTTCCAGAGGGGAGTTGCCGTGTAAGAAACTGAATTGTCCTAAACTGTTGATCATACCCTGCGGTTGAAAAGCCATTTTTCTTCCCTTCCTCCCTCTGACACTTCTAGGACCTGCCTTGTCTTTGCGATGGCCAGAGCAGAGTGTCAACCAGGCCACAGCCCAAGTTAGTTGGGAAATAATTTTCTTGGAAAAGCTTGAACCACAAGAGTTTATATAAGGAGCCCTTTATACCTCACCACACTGAGTTTCGTTTGGAGGAAGCTTGTGGACTCCAGATAAATAATTTTATTCTTTATATTTATTATCTTTGCCATATTCTGTTTTAGTGAACAGGGAAAAGAAATGTTTAGCCTGAATGCAGAGGTAATTAAGTTTTTTTAGCTGATAAAACCCCCTTTCTCAATTTTTATTGCTGTTCTTTAAAAAGGAAGTTTCCTCAGTTGGGTTTTAGATTCTTTCTGTCTTGTCTAGTCTATTCCTTGGAAAAGGTAAGTACCTACCAACTCTGATTTCCTACAAAGAGGTAAAACTTCTCTCTTCATATTCCTTCCCCAGGCACAGCAGGTTTTC
This sequence comes from Alouatta palliata, assembly GCA_004027835.1. Taxonomy (NCBI): domain Eukaryota; kingdom Metazoa; phylum Chordata; class Mammalia; order Primates; family Atelidae; genus Alouatta; species Alouatta palliata. The sequence continues at coordinate 25,130 of PVKV010008269.1, forward strand.
TTTGGCTGGGTTTCTTCTGTGTCTTTCTCCTTGAATTCCTGCTTATCCTAGAGAGACAGGCATGCTTATTGTTCTTGGAGGAGGAAAGGATTGGTTTACAGTTTTTCTCTCTGAAGCGGCCGCCATTCTGTCTCTGAGCCTTTGAAGGACGATTGAAGCCCAAGGGCAGCTTCAGTTCTCAGGGCTTCCACAAAGCTTCCCTTACCAGGGGCTCCTGTGCTCTCTGCAGGTGGCTGGGGGCAACTAGCCCTGGGCTAGAAATGAAAGCCCTGAATTCATCCTGGCTCCTCCATGTTCCTGGCACCATCAAACAGGCCACTTAACTCTTCAAGTCTTAGTTTTTCATCTATTACAAAGAGAGGGAATCACCTCCTCAGAGCATTAAAGACCAAGTACAACAAGGAATGTGAAGGGCGTGTAAATTGCACACAATACGTGAATTTTGCGCCCCATCTCACCTTTCTCTGATCCAGAATTCAGATAATCCATGTCTAGTTCTTTATTTTTTTAAAGAAATTTTGATTATGAATACATAACAGTTGTATATATTTATGGGGTACCCGTGAAATTTTGATTCAAGCATACAACGTTTAATTATCAAGTCAGGGTAATTTGGGTCTTCATTGCCTCAAATATTTATCATTTCTTTGTGTTAGAAACATTCCAATTCCACTTTGTTAGCTATTTTGAAATTGACTATAAATTTTTGTTAGCTCTAGCCATCCTACTGTGCTACTGGACACTAGATCTTATTCCTTCTATTTAATTTTATTTTTGTACCTGTCAACTAACCTCTCTTTCCACCCTCTCCCTGCTACCTTTTGCAGCCATTTGTAACCATCATCCTACTCTCTATTCCCATTCAATCTTTTTTAGCTCCCACATGTGAGTGAGAATGAGTAATATTTGTCTTTTTGTGCCTGGGTTATTTCATAAGATAATGACTTTCAGTTCCGTTTATGTTGTTGCAAATGATGTCAGTTCATTCTTTTTATGAATGACTAATACTCCATTGTGTGTATGTATATATACACACATACTGCATTTAAAAAATCCATTCATCTGTCAATGGACACTTGGGTTGATTCCATATCTTGGCCATCGTGGATAGTGGTGCAATAAACATAGAGGTGCAGATATCTGTTACATATACTGATTTATTTTCTTTTGTATATAAACCCAGCAGTGGGATTGCTGAATCATTTGGTAGTTCTATTTTTAGTTTTTTGAATACCTCCATACTGTTCTCCGTAGTGACTGTACTCATTATGACATGGTAGTGCTGGCAATCCATTGGCTGTGTTTTGGGTCAGTTGGTGGGTGCAGGAGGTTGGGAATGCATACTTCAGTTCAGTAGGGACTGAGTCCAGGAAGGGTTCTATGCAATTCAAAGATATAGTCAGAGCTAAATTTAAGAAGTTTAATAAAAAGGAAATAGAGGATATATTGGATAGGAGAAATGAAATGTGGGGATTCCAAATGGAAAGCTACTTTAGGAGAGTAGGTGAGAGATGAAGAGGCCTTGAACTTGGGTGATGGCAGTGGGCTGGCCCAGGAGGAGGTACGTTTGAAGCATCATTTTTCCTAGGGCTCAGCATGCATCTGAGGGGAAGGGACCTCTGTTTTATTTAATCTGTGAACAGTGTGGAGGTGAAAAATCGTTAGAGCACCCAGTGCTGTTAGAGATTTGAGGGAGCCCAGCTAAGACAAATCTGTTCTGGAGAGGTTCTGGTAAACTGCAGGATGATTTTGAGGCAGTCAGGAGAGACTAACCCAAGGAATGAGGAGAACTGGAGAAAGAAAAGAATGATCTACATATCTGAAGCCAAGAAGCCAGTTAATACTCCTTGATAGGTCTTCCCATATAGGGTTCTGTCACACCAAATTAGAACATTTCACAGACTGCAGGAGTTTTCCTGTGGAATGCAAAGACTTCAGACCATGGATTCAAAATAATCAAAATCTCTAGAAACACTCACTCCTATTGAGATATGCTGTTATTTATTTTTCACAGAAAACCAGATTTAAAAAATGTGTTCTCCTGAATTTTTGCTTTATTTTCTTTGAATTCCATGTAGGGTACAATGGATGACCTGACCATTGCTAACCCTCACTCCTGGTCAAAATAAGCAAAACTTTGAGTCAGAGTTGGCAGTTCTCCAAGATACGTTACCCAAAGACCTCTCATTCTGTGATCTGAACTCCATTATCTTTTCCCTGTGCTAGTTAACACTCTTTATGTCATTTTCAGAGGAGGCAAGCCTGATTCACAAGGACTTTAATGCTTGCAAAAGGTAGCATGTGTTGCTAGTATCCATTCTTGAGCCTGAGAAATGCCTCTATGTTTATTTACTTCGCTAGCTCTGCCAGAGAAAACCAACACTGGGGCATAAGCTGAGAACACACTGCTTGGAAGCAACTAATTTGGGCACAGATGCTTTTCATGTCATGGGTTACCTATGAAGCCTACTGCTCTTTTGTTAGTAGTCACTGGTGGAGAAATGTGGGAAATGATATACTTCTATTGAAGGAGCCAGGTGGCAGCATGCTGCTGGCTGCTGTCTGGGGCACAGGACAGCTATAATAACTTTGCATTTGGCAGTTTCCTGTCAAATGAAATTGTAGAGCCTCAAGGTGCGCCAACTGCAATAATTGGTGTGGTGTGCTTGTGCGTGTTGTCCATTTAAAAGCTGAGTTCACTGTGTCAGTTGCCCCTTATTGCAGAGATGGGACGCCCTTATGATTATGTGGAATGGCAAGAGTTGACTGGAGGAGTCTCTCCCGACTTGGCCAGGGCTGACTTGGTGCTCACAGATTTCACAGCATGAGAATGTTGGAGGCAGCTGAAGGGGATAAAATGCACAGACAGGACCAGTCTTTAACTGATGTTTCCTACTGAGGAAGTATTGGCCCTCCAATTTTTTCTCGTTTTGCTGGGGTCTGCTGTTCTTTCCGTTTCTGTCATTGATGAGGGGCCCAGAAATGGGAAGAAAAGTGATTGTAGGGGTAAATCATGAGCAGTGATCAAAGCCCAGGAAAAGGAACAAACATTTTGGCTACAATTCATAGCTCTAGGTTTTCTATAAGCATGTCACAGCTTCTGTTCTGGTTATGGGCTACCAGGGGTTTCCAAATATGACCATCTTCAAATTTTGATCTCTTTCTTTCTAAGTGGCATGTCTCTTACTTGGTCTCTAGAATTTCCCACAAGGTCAAGAAGGAACGAGAAAGAAAGAGAACTAGTATTTGTTCTAGCAGACAGCATCCTATTTAGCAAGAATTCTTCTAGAAACATTAGTTTGTTATCTCCTTTAATTCCAAGCATGCCCTTACCAAATGTAGGTATCAAATATAAATCTAAAGATGATACAACATAGGCTTGGAGAGGTTGACCCACTTGTCCATGGTCATAACAGTTTTAAAAAGTGGAGACCAGATGGAACCAGGTTTGGTGTTTCTCCATTGCCACTCACTGTGCTGCCCCTGCTCCTTTGTTTTATGGGCCAGCAGGCAGACGCTCCAGCTGCTAGGGTCTTTTACCTTCAGACCATGCAGCTTTGGGTGAGTCTTCTCATCTCTTTGTGCCTGGTTTCCCAGTTTGATTAGGGGAAAATAATTCTGATCCACTTTGTGAAGATCTGCCAGGGCTAGAAACTGTGAAGAATAAAAGCTTTTGAAAAGTATTAAAGTTTACTGTAAGTCCACCAACATTGGACAGTATTGACTGAGTTCTTTTCTCCTCATTGCCCTGGCTTAAGTGCTGTGCAAACTAAGTGAAACAGGGCTGGTTTCAGCCCTCTAGGCACACGTGGTAGTCTCTTCAGCTAGATTCACTTTAGTGAATAAATAAATAGAAAAAAGAAACACATCAGTGGTTGTACAAATATAAACAGATATAGAGCATAAGCAAACTGATTAGGAACAAAATGTTCTTGCAGTGAGAGGACTAAAATTATCCTGCAAAATCCTGAAAGAGAAAGGAGTTGCTTTGGTTAGAGTTAGTCTCCATGGGCAAAGCCACCTATTCTCTCCTGGTAGGTGGTAAATTTTCTGGAGGGTCAGGGGCAAATTTGAATACATATTATTGGTGGAACAAGCATTGTATTATGTTGGTGGAAAAGTAATTGTGGCTTTGCCATTATCTTTAATAGATATGAAGAAGGAAGTTGCTGATAGCATGATGTCTTCTGTGAGACAGCACATTATAGGCACTCTCAGATGTGCTGTTTTATTTAATCCTAATTCTATAGGGCACCAGACCTCTATAGTAAAGTTATTAGGCCCATTTTATGAATGAGAAACTGGAAGCTCTGGGAAGTTAAATGTTGTGTTAAATATCACATAGCTGATATGTGGCAGATCAGGGTTCTAACCTGGGCCTTTCTGTCTCCAGAGTTCCTGTTCTCGCTATCCTATGTGGCATTTTACTTTGAAAATGCAAGTTTAGAGACAAGAATGGGACATGTTGGTAGAGACAAAAGGAAGGGAGGCAAGGAAAATTATAGACGGGGAGCTGAGTGATCCCAAAGAAGAGCTGGAACCTGGCAGTGTCATGGGTGTTTTGAGGTGTGTGGCTTATATTATAGCTTCTGATCTGCATTTGATAAAGACAAGAGACCCAGAGCTGAAGCTTCTGAGTGGTAGATGTATTAGAGTCCAAGAAAACACTGAGGCCATGCCCAGACCCTGGCTGGCTGAAGGTGTGGCAGTGGTTGCTGTAAGGCGGGTGGTAAAATCACATCATGATGCGTGAGAGTGTCTTCTCTACTCCCAAATCTACATATCACAGTTGTACCCAGCCTCAATGCCTCAATGACCATCTTGAATGCTCCCTCCTCCACAGAGCCCTTCTAGATTCCACCAGATTGGTGCCTTGTATACTTTCTCTGAATACCTGTTGCTCCTTTGCGCTTTTTTCAGGGATTTAGCATATTTGGTTGACTTTTCTGTTTTTTTTTTTTTTTTTTTTAATATTTATTTATTTATTTATTTATTTTTGAGATGGAGTCTCACTCTGTCACCCAGGCTGGAGTGCAGTGGCACAATCTCAGCTCACTGCAACCTCCACCTCCCGGGTTCGATTCTCCCGCCTCAACCTCCTGAGTAGCTAGGACTACAGGCGTGCACCACCATGCCTGGCTAATATTTGGTATTTTTAGTAGAGATTGGGTTTCACCACATTGGCCAGGCTGGTTTCGAACTCCTGACCTCAAGCAATCCACCCGCCGCGGCCTCCCAAAGTGCTGTTTGGGAGGCCTGAGCCATTGCTCCCGGCCCCCTGTTATTTTTGTACGTGTCATGTTCATCTGACTAGTGACTTCCTTTAGAGCGAGGAAATGTTTTCTTCATTTTGGGGGTTCCTATGGCAACTAGGTTAGAAGAGGTACTAAACGATGTTTGTGAAATTGAATGGAAGAAACAGCGGGCTGAATAATAGGAATGTGGTGTTGAAGCTAACAGCAGTGATTGAATTAATAATTCTTGCCTGGGAAGGGGGATATTTTAGCTCTAGTCATGAATTCAAAAATTTGAGGCTATTTTTGGCTCCAAATCTTCCTTTCCTTCTGCAGCTCCTCTATGCCTAGGGGGGTTGATATTGCTCATTTCTCCTCCTATACCTACAGGGGAAACGGGGGAAAAGAAGGAAAGAAAAATGTCACTTACCAAGAACCTACTCTGAATCACAAAGTGTTTAGTTATTGGATACTCTTAGTTATAACATGACATTTATTTGGAACAATATTTTTGGGAAAAACTATTACAAAATGACTTGCTATATGTTACATAAACATGTCAACTGTAAGATCCATTTTGATTTTCATGAAGAAATTCTGGGACGTAACGTGAAGCTCAGTTGCTCTGTTAAACTTTGTCTTGGTGTTGCTCCAAATCGGTGTAACCTCCACCTCTTCCTCCTCCTTCTCCTCCACAATAAATAAATAAATAAAAAGCCTCTGCTTATCAGATTTCAAACATTCGCTGTCCTTTGAAGCCTATATACCAAATACTTTTTATGGCTTGAACATGCTTTTTGAGCTCACTCCAACTCCTGATTTTCTTAATATATTATTCCTTAAAAATCCAAAAAAAATATATATATATATATATATTATTCCTTTAAAAATACAGAAATCTCTCCAGGAGGGCACTGGTGAATGTTTTTTTTTCCTGCCATCCAATTATTTTGCCAATAAATACATTATCTACTTTACTCCTCATGTATCTATGCTGAAAGGTTGGTATTATTTTCCTGCTTTCCAGATGGAGAAGCAGATGAAGAAAGGTAAAGGAACTTCCTAAGTTACAAGGAGTGGCAGGGTTAGGATTTGGATTCCGGTTGGTCCTTCTCTGAAGTCTGTGCTTTTTCAGTACATGGGGTTGCTTCCTAGCATTCCCCTCTACTCATACCTCCATACCTGAAAATCCATCACTTCCCAGCAGGGAGCAAGCTCTCAGCACCGCATCAGGCGGTGAACGCCAGCTCAGAATCTACTGGAACAGGAACCAGCTCTGCACTAGGGTATCTGTGGGAGTGGGGATGGGGTGAGACTGAGATGAAATGTAAATTCTGAACAAGCTTTCAGTCTAGCCAGGGAAATGGAAACTGTTCTGAGAAAACTGAAACTTTGAAATTATAATTCAGGGCAGTAGAGGCAGGAGTTTGAAGGAGAGAGGAAGGCCCTGTAGCCTCAGGGAGGCCTCAGAGAAGAAAGATAAGACACTGGCGAAGGCGAGTGGTAGGTAGCAAATGACCTCCTGCCTCCCTCTCCTCTGTGGCCCCATTCATGTCCTGTTGAAGAAGAGCCTGAGTGATGGATGAGACCATCCCTTTTATTCTAAACACGTGCCCATGGGTGAAAAAAAGCAAGTCTGCACACGGGAGCTTTATTGCACTCTCAAAATTGAGAGCTTGGAGACACAGGGTTTTACAGAGCATTTTAGAAAACCTAACATGAGGTTTACAAAGATTACATTGTTTAGGAAAGAAAAGGACTTTATACTACCCCGTCCATTTTCTCCCTGACCTTTCAGATGAGCCCGGGGGCTTTGAGGAGAAAGTGTGGAATGTTGTGCATCGCTTGCTCTAAAACCAGTTCCTGTGTGCACAGATAGATTTTGTTGTTGTTGTTGTTAAAACTTTGGACTTTGGCTTTCTTTTTATTTCCTTGTTCCTGTAATCTATTTTTTTCTGTGATATGCCGTGTGCATCATTAGACATTTGGCGATAGCAGAGATGTCGGCATGTTTGCTTATGAAGTTTGGGAATAAAGGTGGGAATGGAGAAAGAAGGAGGAGATGGAACTGAGCATTAGGAGAAAGGAGAGAAAGAGAAAGAGAAGGAGAGAGAGGTGTGTCCCTGAGCCAAAGCATGGCTGAGGAGGGGTGTCCAGATCCTGTATTGTTCCCTGGCTTGCAGCTGCCAGACAGATGGCTATAATTTGAACGCTGACCTACTTAGGGTATTCTCTGCATTGGCTTCCCTCCCGACTCAATTCTGTCACACGTGTTCATTCATTTTCCTGGCTAAGCATTTGGGATTTTCCTACAGACACGGTTCATTCAGCTCAGCTTTGCTTCCCTCGATTGTTTTCCCTTCTAAGGGTATTTCCTTGGAGAGACATTGTATTGTATCAGTGCAGCAGCTTTTCTTAAATGGAACTCTTATACTAGAAATGTTGGAGATGATTGTTCGGGACTGTGAGCCGTGGGTGGTCAGCCTTCCTGCGGAAGATTGGATCTCAAGGCATAGGAATTGGCAGGGATTTGAGAGAGCAGAGGATGAGAATTCCCAAGGAAGTCTGACTGCGGGATATCCCAGGGCTTTATCAGACATACTTGTCCTGAAATACCTTCTGAAATGACCCAGACCCCTACATCCTTTTTATAATAAAGACCATGTGACATAAAAGAGGACTCGATTTAAAGAGTTTTTTTTTTTTTTTTTTTTTTTTTTTATGGACAGTCTCTCTGTTAATGTAATTCCAATTTTCTTTACCATGGGGGATGTGGCTGCAGCTCTGAATCTGTGCTTGTTTACCTCCAGGTAGAAGTCATGGAACTGATTTGCAGAGAAACTGTATTTTATACTTCTAGGCCTGAAGACACCTTACTTTACTTGGATGATGTTTCTTCTCTAGCAGGGTCCTCTCTGCCCACTTATGCTGTTCTTTAAGTCTCTGTGGACAGGTCTATGTCTCTGTGAGCTTGGAGGAAGACTAATACATTCCACCTATCTGGTTCTCAAACATCCCTTTAATGATGGCAGGAGGAAATACTGCTTATGGATCTGCCCCTAACATTTACAGCTCCCAAGGTGAGAACACAACTGGAGGTACACATGCTATATGTCTCAATGTTTAAAACTGTAAACGAAACTGTGTCCAAAGCCTGGCCAGCTTCCTGCTTAAGATTCCTATAGTCTGTTTCCCAGGTCCAGCTGCTGGTGCCCTGGAAGCTAAAGGAGAGTATTTCACTGGGCCCCAGCCTGCTCGCATGAGCTGAGCAGTAGTCCGGCTCTGCTGGGGCAGAGGAAGACGATCAGTGCCCAAAACTCCTGGTTGGCCTCTGGAGCTCAGAAAGGGAACCACAGACCAAGTCAAGCCCCGCGAGAGCTGGGAAGGGTGCATTTCCTTTCAAAATACCTCATTTAAAAAAAATCTGGGATTTCAAGTAATTCTAAGCACTTCCCATGATGATACCACTGGAACAGAAGATAAAACAGAGAAAGGGTATGCAGGTATTTGGCGAGATCAGTCTGTCCAGATACATATTCTAGATGATTTGTTGTTTTTCCCTGTTAGGCAAATGCAAGGGCCGAGGCCATGGTTCTCATTCCTCCTTTCCTTCCATCTGGCATAGCCATGCCACGGAGCTCACAGTCACCAGCTCCATCTGGCTTGGGGGTGCTCACTGGTCCATTCCTGTATCTTTAGTTTTCCTTCACTCAGTCAGTGATCACACTTTCAAAAAACTTTCTTATGAGACTAAAAAGAAGAAGAAAAAAGATCTTTGTGCTTTGGTGTTTGTAGTTGAGTGTTCTTCTAAAGCACAAGTTCCTGCCCAGGGGCCCTTCAGCCTGGTTGTGAGAGGGGTATTGGCTGCTTTGGTTTTGATCTTTCATGGTGGTCGGCAACCCCTAGCCAGCCTCTGAGCCAGCACACTTCTATTCTCCCTCCACCTCCTCCCAGTCATGGAGAGGCTTCTAGATCTGCCTAAAATATAAAGCAATCACCTGTGGCAGCTGCAAAAAAATACTGCGGAGGCGTATTTTATTTTTTCTCTCTGGTTTTTTTTACTCTGGGTATATTTATGATGATCATTAATAATGTACATTATTTATTTATAGGTATGTATTTATTTATATGTATATATGTATACATATTATTTATTATATTATAAATATTTATTTAATGCTTATAACCATGATTAATACATAATACATAATTCTATTCTATTATAAATAATATTTAATGCTTACTATGCATAGTGCCACATACACATTATTTCATTGAATCAGCCCAGTAATCCTATAAAATAGGTTCTGTTATTAGATTTAATTTGCACATAAGAAAACTGAGTCTGAGGAGGCAAATTTACGTGGTCAAAATCACACAGTGAGTAGGAGCTGGGGTAGGGAATTAAATCTGGGCAATAGGAATCAAGAGGACACCTTGTCTCACCCAGGTGTGACCAATAATGTCTACTATTCAGGCTTGTGTTTCTGTCTGTATGTGGTTCTCACAGTATCTGAGGCTTATTCATGAGATTCCAAATGAAATAAACAACAATCCCATGAAAGGCAGAATAATGCTACTCCCCCAGAAAAGATATCCACATTTCAATTATCCACTCCTGTGAATATGTTACCTTGCATGGCAAAACGGAGTTTTCAGGTGTGATTAAGGGTGTTGAAATGGGATTAATATTCAGGTGGGTTCAATGTAATCACAAGTTGCTTACAAGTGAGAGAGAAAGCAGGAGAGTCAGAGGAGGAGGTGTGAGGGCTGAAACAAAGGTTGGAGTGATGTAACTGCTGGCTTTGAAGGGAGAAGAGAGTCATGAATCCAGGGATGCAGATAGCTTCTAGAAGGCAGAGAAGGCAAGGAAACAGATTCATCTAGAGCCTCCTGAAGAAGCAGCCCTGTGGATACCTTGATTTTTTGCTCAGTAGGATGCTTTTCAGATTCCCGACCTCCAAAACTGTAAGCTAATATACTTGTTGCTTAAAGTCACTAAATTGTGGTAATTAGTTGCAAGAGCAATAGGAAACTCATGGGGTCTCTTTGTGATTCATCTTAATCACCTCTTGCCTGCTTGGCAAACTAACGCAGGAATAGAAAACCAAATATGCATGTTCTCACTTATAAGTGGGAGCTAAATGATGAGAATGTGCCCCATTGGGGCACAAAGAGGGGAACATCAGACACTGGGGCCTGCTTGAGAGAGGATGGTAGGGGGAGGGAGAGCATCAGGAAAAGTAACTAAGTAGCTGGGTGACAAAATAATCTGTGCACCAAATCCCTGTGACATGAGTTTACCTGTATAACAAACCTGCACATGTACCCATGAATCTAAAATGAAAGTTAAAAAAATACAGCCTTAGTGTAAAGACAAAATATATTATAGAAATTATTAATTTAAAAAAAGAAACAAAAAGAACTCATACCCACCTCCCTTGGGATGCTTTTCTTTATCTTTCTGATGAGCTCAAATCATTTCCCAATTTCCAGTAACACACACTGTAGAATCAGTTTTTGAACTTAGATTTTGAGAAGTCCCAATGTGCTTCCCAATATTTTAGTGGAGAAGAGAACCTCTGTCCTGGGGAGGTGCCTGTAAGCCAGGGACACAGGCATCCGTGCAAGAGGCCCAAGTGATAGGCCAGGCTGGTGGCTTCTGAGGGACTTGCCTTAACTGGGAAAACCAATTAGTTGACTGCACACAGCTCTCTGTCTTGAATCACTTCATGCCATGCTGAGCCTTGAGTCAAGTCTCCATAGAGCATTTCATGTGTGTTGCAGCTGCGCTGCAGACTTTCTTATTAACTTTCCCAGGGGATGCTCACCTGCAGAGAGAATCCAAGATACTTTTCCTGCAAGAAGCATGCCTTGACCATAAGGATTTCAAAATGAAATTCCTTTATGAGATGAATACACTTCACTGTAGCAACTGTCACTTCAACTCTAAGATTTGGGGATTTGCAATAAAAAAATTAAGGAACTCACAAGTTTGATGGAACTGAGGGCTGTCAATCCCAGAGACACACAAAGGCAGCATCTGTGCAGTCAGCTCTCTAACAAGTGGGTCATTGCTCCCACTTTACCCTACTAAGGACCCACTTACCTCTCTCATAAGGTACTGTAGCAGTCGAATTGCACGTGTGTTGTTTGCTATGTCTCCAGTTATCATTAGGTGTTCAATAGCTGCTAAATATCTGTATGCGTTAGAATATGCATAACCCCTTTGCCTGCTATAAAAAAGAAACAATTTTACAAGCTGCATTTCTTATAATGAGCTTACACTTCTCTTCAAATACCATGACCTTCTCCATAATGTGACAATTGGCCTCTTTTAAGATGAAAATAATTGGTAATGACTAGTGAGAGTAAACCAGATCTACAGATTACATGCTACACACTCAAGTCTCAGCAGCTTCATCTACAAGCACAAAGCAGGACCAGTTTTTCAAAGCAATCACAAAGCTGATTTAAGCTTGGGAAACATTTTGGTTATTTAAGTAATAGTTTGAAATTCAAACTTTGAAGCTAAAACCAAACAGGTTTCTGTGGGTAGTCCAGTAGTCAGGACTCTGTAATAAACCAATTATCTACTGCTTTGACTTCAAATGGAGATATATCAAATCATCAGGTTGTATACATTGAATATACACAATCTTTGTCAGTGAAATATTTTAACATAAAAAGCTGGAATTTTTTTTTGCAGCTCCAAAATATTTTCTTTTTAAAGAGGAGGAGTTGGAAAAGGTAGTAAATGAAGGTTGAGTTGATGGGAGTGGATGATTGCTTTGGAACTGGTGGTGATTGTGAAAAATACAGTGACTGACTGAAGGTGATATCTGAGGTGGGAAGGGGTGTCTGACAAGAGGGAACAGAGACGGGGAAAGAGGTCAAGAAGTGACAAGTCCTTTGGTGGACAATGCTGTCCCTGGGACCCAGGCTGTGGAAGTCCTGATATCCTGGGAACGATTTAGAAAGAAGAAGCAACAGCTTTGTTCATTCTTTAAACATTTCCTCTCCCATAACCACTTACCACATTAGCTGGTTGAAAAATGCAAGGTTATTCAAATGAGTGAAAAAATAAAAGAAAGTTTTACTCGGGGAGTAGCTTTTATATGAACAAGTAATAAAACCTAATTCGTGAAGAAACAAGAGTTAAGTCTATAACCTCACAGATGCTCAAGGCGTGCTCCTCACGTCACAGCACCCATCAATCCTGTGGTCTAATTCATCCAGCACTCTTTGCAGGGTGTCATAGTTGTATGCACACCCCTATGGGGGACTAGAGGAACCACTAGAAGTCACTTTCATTGTTCTCTTTTCTAGTTGTCATTTTATTATTCCAGCCAAGGACATGGAATGTCTTGTTAGGTTGGACTGATGTATCTACTGACTCATATGTATCGACTGAGAGACACAATCTGTCATTTCCAAGAAAGTATTGTGATAAGATTATTCAAATCATTTGGCAAATATAAGAAGGGATAGTTCCATCATAAATCCAGGAGAAAAGACTAAATCGTTTTTTCTGGAATTGTCTGTACTTAAAGAATTAAAAAAGATAATGTTGACCTGACTTTTGAGCACTTTTATCTGAAAAAGAGTTTTACATAGTGTCAGTTTACTTTATATAATTTCCATGGAATTAGTTTTTCTTCTCAATTTGAAGTGCTCAGTCTGTTTTGTCTTTAAACTGAGGCCTAGCAATGAAGAGTTCATTATTTTTTAGTTTTATTAGATTTGGATTTTTAAATGGGTAGTTCTACTCGTCTCTCTAGAAATGTTGTACAGAGTGCTTTTTTATACCATTTTTCCTTATTTCCTGAAATAAATCAAATATATCCACATATGTTTTATTATATTATTTGTGGCAATGTGTAATGGGCTAACATTAAAATAATTGGTGGAAATGCTGCAGATTCCTTTGGAAGAGGATGAATTCTCCAAGTTATCTATACACTTAAGTCTTTTTGGATTCATCTAAAGTTACTTAAGCATATTCCCTGGAATGGCTTGATATTTCATCACATTTTAAAGCATGTGTTTCTTTTCTAAAGCTGTAAATCTTAATATTTCTGGGTCTGGAAATAAAAATTTCAAATGGCAAACATTTCTCACATTTTCAAAGAGAACAGATTCCACCAATGTGAGTGGTTGAAACTTTAAAAGTTCAAAGCAAATGTTCACTTTCAACTGAAATTTTTTATTCCACATGCCTGGGGAAATCCACACGAAGCCTATGACTCTCCTGCCACAGTCATTCTTCTCCAGGTACAGGTCCTCAATCTAAAAGCCTGGGAAATGCGCCCCATTGAACAACATGCCTAGCATTAATTGTTTGATGATGCTGTAGTTTCTTATTGCAGTGAGCAAGACCTCCTGCCACTCCTTAATGCTCAAGTTACCTGAAAGATAATATGCAGTTGGCTCCACACTGCCCACACATAGCCCGATCTCTCTCTTGAGCATGCCAGTAAGTACAAGGCTGCCCTGCTGTGGATCACATTAATTCTTGGGCTGCTGCTTTCTCTCTCTTTTTGCTAGTGAGAATTTCTTTGTCTTAGCCTAGCATTATCTGCTCCCCCCAGACATTTAGGGTCTTGAACAGAAAGGATTCTGAATTTCAATTTTGATCTTCCCTGGTCCAGCTTCATCAGCAATCCATACCCTTTATATCTTGCTGCTCCCACATGGTCTACTGATTCTAAATCACCCCTGGTTCTCATCTGGATGATGCCTTGTTTTTACCATTTTTAAAAATGTAGCTGTATACACAGAACAAAGAGGACTGCAACGTTCCCTTCAAAGTGTAACTGACCTCTGCCTAGAAGTCTTCTATGATACTACTGTCCAGAAGTCATAACTCTTGTCCTCTCTTGGGTCCATTACAATTTATCACAGCCCTAAACACCCCTGCAAAATTGTTTGGAATAGCTGCTCAGTCCTCTAAAAATAACCACACATTAGTGTTCCAGGAGCTGTTAGAACCACCTTAATTAGGCCGGGTGCAGTGGCTCTTGCTTGTATTCCCAGTACTTTGGGAGGCTGAGATAGGTCACTTGAGGCCAGGCATTGAAGACCAGCCTGGTCAATATAACCCATCTCTAAAAAAAAGAACCGCCTTGATTAGATCACCTTCATGAGACCCTGAATGGTTTTATGAAAATAAAGCATGTGTACACAAGAGCCCCAGCCCCTGCTCCAGCAGTCATCAGCAAAGCTACACATCGTTTGGTTATTCTTTCTCAGAGGTCATTGAATTATGGGATTTGTCACTAGAAATTTTATGTACTTCCTAATATCACTTGTACAGTTGTCTTCATTTTAATTTATATTTTTAGGTACTTAGGTCTTGCATTTTCATCCAGAACAATCTGGTAAGAACAAACACATTGCTTACTGTTCTTTAGTACTGTTAATCTTCTTAGCACAGAGCATATTAATCACAATTAGTGAAACTATGATCATCAAGATAAACATACTGCTTCCCTCCCCACCTCAGCACCTTTATGCTATGAATTTGACTGTGCTGATTTACTCCACCACACAAGTGCTAGGTTTACTTTCTGGCTGACTTAGGGTGTCTTCTTCTCTGCCTCTGATCTGCCAGTCCCAGCTATCTTACACAGTAGATAACTCTGTCTAGATGTCTTTTTGAGTTGCAGAGAGGAGGACTGTAGCGTCTATCTCTACCTTCTTGCTGTGCAAGGTGTATTCCAACCAGTGTCTTTCTGGACCCTGAAACAATATTTTGAATCTGGAACTCATTACTTTTTTTCCCCAAATGAAACCTTCGGGGGAAACTCAGCTGTTGGTCTTTCCCTAATGGGATGATCCTTCACCGTCAACGAACCTGAGCCTTCGTGCTCTGTGTGAAATTATAGTGTGTTTGGTTAATTTTATCTCTAAATGCAGTTGTATAAGTGGTACTCCAGGAGATTTTCTAGGCCTTATCCATATTCAGTCTTGTCTCCATAATGAAGCAGCAAACTTACTTCTTTATTGTCAGGATCAGTTATTGGTGCCAATAGTAATTTCCTTTTATGCCAGTTTGTCCAGTGGTAAGAGGAGCTAAAAAATGGTCAGGGGATAGTTTTAGTTTTCAATGAAATGAAATAATCTTTATATTCACTTGTAGAAGTATTCCTCCTCTAAAACAAGATTTAGAAAATGATGACCCAGAGGCCTGCCACCTGTTTTTGTAAATAAATGTTTTATTGGAACATACATGTTCACTTATTTACATATTGCCTATGGCTGTTTCCAAGCTACAGTGGCAGAGTGATTGTGACAGAGACTGCATGCCCTGCAATGCCTAAAGTAGTTACTATCCAGGTCTTTGCAGAAAAACGTTGCCAACTTCTGCCTGAAATTATCAGAGTACAGAGCTATAGGATGATAACTATAATTGCAAGGGAGTCATTAGCTGTAATAATGAAGGGTATTACCCCAACTTCTATTTTTCTATTGCAAGATCCATGTATTCCAGTCATGAGAAAACACCATTTCTTGCTCACTGGATCAGCGCATGCACTGCATACTGGGGGACAGCACCCCAACCTTTCAAGGGTTGTCTCCTAACTGGCATGGTGGCTGACTCTTCAGTACATCATTCCACTCTTCTATAAGGCCAGTTACTTCTGGATGATGTGGTACCAGACTAGACACTGAAGCCCTTTAACGTCCAACCCACTGACCTCCAATTTTCACTATAATGTGAGTTCTTGCTAAGAAGCAATTGTAGCAAACAAGATTGGCAGAGAAGACAAATCCAAATCCGTTTTTAATTCCAGTGCTTCATCCATAATGGAAAAGGTACAATGTAATCAACATGCCATCAGGGCTCTGGCTGGCCCCTCTTGGGTATGTCACTTTTTCAGGGCTTAGGGCTGGTTGCTTATGTTAGCAAAGCAGGCCCGCAGCTGTGGAAGCAGCCAGAGCAGCCTTGGGCAGTGTAAGCCTGTGGCGTCAGTCCTCTGCATGTTCTGTACTCTTCTGTCGTGGTTTTTTTTTTTTTTAATTTTTTTTTTTTAAATTTATGCACTCAGTGCTGAGGCACTTGAACATCTGAGAAAAAAGAATGACAGGCCAGCAATAGGTCAATGTGATTATTAAGTCTCTTCCACAGTAGGGGCTGTTGAAAATGCATTCACATGAGATACAAATACCCTCCCTTTCTGAGTTCTCCTTCATGTCTCCCCCTTACGTTTCTTTGTCAATCATCCTCAGTTTTATTTCTTTCACTTGTTAGCCACTGCCCTGAAATTAATGAAATTCTTACCTCAAAGTTAAAGTGAAAAAAAGCGTGCACTGATTGCAGATCTGCCTACTAGGACGACCCCCTTCTCTGCTCTCCTGGCTCATTCCTGTGGCAGGGTTTGAACTACGTTTCAGAGATTGTTGCATACTGGCTCTAAGTTAACATTAACTTCTGGAAACATACACTACCACTGTGACCTACCAGCAAGAAATGGGGACTTATGTGGGTTGGATGTGAGCAATCTGTCTGTGCAACTTATTTACACATTCAGAATCTATTCAGTCTCAGCCTGAATATACTACTACCTGATTATGGAGCTCTGCTGGCATGGTAGGTTTTATGGCTAGGTGAACCAGTTTATAATAAGTAGTTCAGGTTGCAAGTTTACATGTTAAGATGACATATTCAGTCTCTACCTATACTCAATGCAATTGAAGAACTTATTCTTAGAGACATATAGCTGTTTGTTGAAAAGGGTAATGTGTTGCTTTAAAACTGTAAGGCAGTAGTCTCCAAACTTTTTGTCACCACGATTTTGTGGAAGACATTTTTTCCATGGACGGGATAGGGGGGTGGTTTTGGGATGTTCCAAACACATTACATTTATTGTGCACTTTATTTCTCTTATTATTACATTGTAGTATATAATGAAATGACTATACAACTCATCATAATGTAAAATCAGTGGGAGCCCTGAGCTCATTTCCTGCAACTAGATGGTCCCATCTGGGGGTGATGGGAGTCAGTGACAGATCATCGGGAACTAGATTCTCAAAGGAGCTAAGGAATGTGCAACCTAGATCCCTTACAGGTGCAGTTCACAATTGGGTTTGCTCTCCTAGGAGAATCTGATGCCGCCACTGATCTGACAGGAGGTGGAGCTAAGGCAAAAATATGAGCGATGGGGAGCAGTCATAAATACACATGAAGCTTCGCTAGCCCACTGCTCACCTCCTGCTGTGCAGCCTGGTTCCTAACAGGCCACAGACTAGTACTGTGGCCCGGGGTTTGGGGACCCTTGCCTAAGGGGATGCTTCCCTACACTATTGAGTAACTCTACCTACCACAGAATTGTTGAGAAATTTTGTGTTTTCTGAGTTAAAAGAGTCAAGTGGCAGAACGGCTTTCAATGTAGCATGAATCCATGGGAGAAATGATCACTCAAAGGTGATAGCATCTTGTTATTTGGAGCATGTGGTATAAAAATATATCCAAATCTCCATCCTCCTCCTTCAAAAAAAAGTCTCCTGAAGTAAAACCTTTGTTTTGTATTTTTGTGAGCTTTATCCCTTGCACTCTTAGTAGGATTTGCTAGAGTGACCTAATACGTTCTTCTCTGTAGATTCCAAAGGATGATGTAGGCCACTATGATATCCTCTGGCATTATGAGACAGTAATTGAACACTGAATTGTTCTACAGAACTGGGTGATTAAAATTGCAGGAAGATGTTAAAGTTATCTATGTCCACACCAGGTCAAAGCAAATTTCTAAGAAGTTATTTTTTATTCCAGAGAGAAACTATCAACTATGTTAATAGCTACCGGAAATTTACTTATTTGTTCCAGTAAGTAGCAAATAAAATCTATGTCTAGAATAATAGCTGCATTTTGAACTACCAACCAGACTTAGCTTACAAGATCCCTCCTGTATTTTTCCAGACCTATCCATTGTGTGCATGACTGCAAATAAAGACCCTGTTTTGTTGTGTTCTTTTGTATGCTGACCTCCAAGAACTATATCACCTGGCTTAGCTTGATCTCTGGCTTCCAATGGGAGAATGGGTGTCTACCAATGGGAGACACCAGTGAAGTTGTTGGGGAGTGAAGGAAGGGAGAGGTCAGGGTTTTGATTTTCTCTCCTTTTTTTTTTTTTTTTCAGCTGATTGAGAGCTTAGAATTTTATTTTTGGTTTAGAGTGGAGCTCTAAAATAGACAGAATCAGGAAGATTTTCCATGGAATATTTTACAGGAAATATTCTGGGAAATAGATGATGAAAAAAAAAAACAAAACAGTTGTAGTGATACAGCTCGGATGAATGGAGAACACCAGGTTCTTCGTCTCGAGTTGAATTAGAAAAAATGACATGGACACACTTGGAGTAGTTTTAAGGAGCAGGGAGTTTAATAGGCAAGAAAGAAGGGGGAAGAAAGAAAAAAGGAGAGGCTCCCCTGTACAGAGACAGAGGGAAGGGGATTCCAAAGCCTACGGATGGAACCCCTGATTTTCCCTTGTTTTTCTTTTGCGGGTCCTGGCTGGAACTTATTCCTTTATGGCCATACCGCGTCTTCCCTGACATTCTTACTGGGCTATGATCACGCCTATCCTTTTTCTTAATCCTTCAAGCTTAGTGATGACAATGGATTCCTGCTGTTGTTAGCCCTGGATGTCTCATCATACCTTATGGATTCCTTAATCCTGTCTAGACCTCTGTAAATAGTCTTTAATTAAATTTTCTTCAGTTAAAACCCTCTGAGTATTCTCTATTTTAGTTACAAGGACTCTAACTGTTAAAAAAAGCTTTTCCTTTTCAGGTCCTTCCATTAGGTAAGGCTGTTTTAGGTGTGCAACCAAATGATAAAGCTCTCATCAAATGAGGAAAAAGAGGCTGCTTTGGCTTCAAAGGGACAGGGCTGGATGTCTGGGATCTCCACGTTCTCAAATTCTGCTAAATAGCCACTCTGGTTCTTGGGGTCTCATTCTTTCCCCTCTTTGTTGTAAATAAAAAACGAAAGTCCTAGTGAATCTTTGAATTCAATCAATGAAGTTTGTTTTTTAGGTACTCAGCCCTATGTCTCTAAGAGATGAAAGATTTTTTTTAGCTCAGTGTGTGCTTTGAGTTACGTGTAGGAATTTAACTTTGTTAACTCTCTTTTAAGCTGGCTGGAGTCAATGAAGGCAGCCATTCATCCTTCGGCATGAAATTACTCATATCCTTTATACTGTTCGATGATGGTGAAAGCTTCATCCCCCCACAACCTTTTCTCCAAAAAGTGTTATTATTTTAAGTGATCCCAGGAGATATTTTAATGAACAATTTCACTCCTGTTTGCTATGAGCTATAAGATTCCCCTTACCGAATGCTTGTGAGTTTTTTTTTTTTTTTTTTTTTTTTTTAACAGCCTTTAGACTGAACTGAGCCAGAAGACCAATCCTAGAATTGCCCAATTCTTTAAGGATCTGTTATCTGCAATTCCATTCCCTGGCCCAAAATATGTTTCAGTCAACATACTTAATTGCGTGCAGCAGAAATTGCCTTTAGATAGCTTAAGTAGGAAAAAATATTTTTGAAGGAATAATGAATAGCTCACAGATTTCATTCTTGGGAAACTGACAGAAACCAAAAAGAAAATTAGCTTAAGTTGTGCCAAAGCAATAGTCTGGTTAGCACTCTACTACGGGACCATGATGGACCATGCCATCATCGCTGATCAGTTCCTGTGTCACAGTGCCCTTGAGTAATTTCTCAATAGTTCTTGCAAATTTGCATCGCCTTCTTAGATTCTAAGTATCGAAAATCTCAGAATAGAGCATCTAGCATCTGATCGGCTGAGCCTAAGTTCTAGCTGATAATGAACAAGTGCAACTCCCATCAGGTTTCATACAAAAGGGAATTAAAGGAAATTCTTGTTCGATAAAAAGAGCATTAAATTGCCAGTTAGTTAAAAATCAGACAAAAACCAAAATGAATGAATCAGCATCTCCTATATTCATTCTACATGCTTGACCCTATGAATGGGAAGAATTCCTTTGTGGGGCCAAGGTTTGAGGAGCAGTCAAGCAGACTGGCTACAGATTTGGCTACATTGACTCAAATATGAAAGTAATGAGTAAGTGGTACTGAGATCGGGTGAAACTACGGAAGTGAAAAAGCATTTTTAATTATCATGGATACATAATAGTTATACATATTATGGGGTACATGTGATGTTTCGATACAAGCATATAACATATAATGATCAAATCAGAGTAATTGGGATATCTATCACCTCAAGCAGTTATCATTTCTTTGTGTCAGGAACATTCCAATTCCACTGTTTCAGTTACTTTGAGATATACAATAAATTACTGTTAGTATATTGCATGTGCTCACTCATGTGTGGAAACTAGAAGAAACTATCTTCTGAATTCATGAAGATAGTAGAGTGACAGTTACCAGCGGCTGGGAAGGGTAGTAGGAAGGAGTACAGATAAAGAGGGGATGGTTAATGAGTACGAAATGCAGTTAGATAGAAGAAATAACATCTGGAGTTTGGTAGCACAAGAATTTTCTTTTTAATTGGTATTTTACCATCTTTTTCATTGATATAATTTCTTTTCTCTACATTTCTTTCTCTGAGTCCGTCAAAATTTTAAAATTGTACATTTTCTTTATTTTACTGACTATAATTTCTTCCGTTTTGATAAAATTAACTAATTTAGCCAAAGATACGATGTTTTGATTCCCTTCATTGAACAATGCCATTTTTATAAAAAATCAGCATGTGTTCTATGCTTCTTCTGGCATTTTACCAACTCATTATCTAGAAATTATAGATTTCACATGTAATAAGCTCTTAAATTGTCAGAGGAATTCAAGATTTATAAAAGTTTATATTTCTGTGAAAAACTTTTATAATGAACATGGTGGGCTGCCTTAGAAGATTCCAGCATTTCCACTGAAGAACATGACTTTGTCTTCACTGGTGAGGCCAGCTTTTCCTTTGACAACCGAGTATGGAAGAAAATGAACAATGTCAGGTAGCTACATGATTTTTAATGGCAAAAATTGCAATTATTTTGTACCAACCTAATATTTGTCTACTATAAGAAGGGCTGACATTCAGTGACATTTGAGTGGGTCACAGAGAATATGCAGTGTGAGAGAAGGAGCCATGTTAAAATATCATATTGGTGTCTGGCTTTGCCTGTTCCCTCTCAACCTGCAAAATGGCTAAGAAAAGCTTTTCTTACTGCAGTAAACCTGTAAAGGGGACATGAGCAGAAACTTTCATCCTTCTTACTGGGTAGGGTCTGTGTATCTGCTCCTTTTGAACCAGATAGTGTCATTTAGTATACGTGTGGTTACAAACGCCTCATTCCCAATTCTGAAGAGAATAACGTGGCTTTAACATATATTGTCAAGTAGCCAATTAAATAAGGTTTTTCTACTTTTTTTTTTTTTTTTTTTTTTTTTCTTTTTGAGTTGTCCCTACCTTTCTGGATGGAACCAATGTACTTGTTACATAGATTGATTGATATCTCATGTCTCCCTAAAATGTATAAAACCAAGCTGTGCCCTGACCATCTTGGGCACATGTCATCAGAACTTCCTGACACTGTGTCATGGGTGCATATCCTCAAACTTGGCAAAATAAACTTTCTAAATTAACTGAGACCTCTTTCAAATTTGGAGGGTTCATAGTGCTTATACCTGTAAACTTCTCTCTTAGTACAGCTTTTGCTGTGTCTCATAGGTTTTTGTATGTTGTGTTCATTACCATTTTTTTCAAGAATATTTTCAATTTTCTTCTTAATTTCTTAATTGATCCACTGTCATTCAGGAGCATATTATTGAATTTCCACATGTTTGTACAGTTTCTAA
Source organism: Alouatta palliata (assembly GCA_004027835.1). Lineage (NCBI taxonomy): Eukaryota > Metazoa > Chordata > Mammalia > Primates > Atelidae > Alouatta > Alouatta palliata. The sequence continues at coordinate 47,209 of PVKV010008269.1, forward strand.
AATTCCTCTTATTATTATTATTATTTTTAATATATATATATAATTTTTATTGCATTTTCGGTTTGGGGGTACATGTGAAGAACATGCAAGATTGTTACATAGGTACACACATGGCAGTGTGATTTGCTGCCTTCCTCCCCATCACCTATATCTGGTATTTCTCCCCATGCTATCCCTCCCCAACTCCCCACCCCCCGCTGTCCCTCCCCTTTTACCCCCCAACAGACCCCAGTGTGAGATGCTACTGGGTATATATCCAAAGGATTATAAATCATTCTACTATAAGGACACATGCACACGAATGTTCATTGCAGCACAGTTTACAATAGCAAAGACCTGGAACCAACCCAAATGCCCATTGATGATAGACTGGACAGGGAAAATGTGGCACATATACACCATGGAATATTATGCAGCCGTCAAAAATGATGAGTTGGCATCCTTTGTAGGGACATGGATGAACCTGGAAACCATCATTCTCAGCAAACTGACACAAGAACAGAAAATCAAACACCGCATATTCTCACTCATAGGCGGGTTTTTCTACTTTTTAAAGCAGTTTTAGGGTGTTGTCTACATAAAACTTCTGTCATCATATTGTACTGGAACATCTGTTGAATAGATATAACTGAACTTAAAATTATAAGGTGGTTAGGACATCAGATTTGGAATAGGATTGAAAACAAGGCAGGCAAACTTGAGGAGGCTCTAGAGTCTTCGTTGTTATTTATGGCATTAGTTTTTTTTTTTTTTTAAGTGACAGTTATAGCTCAAAAAGTTCCTTTTGCATTTAAAAAGGAAGTCTTAAAGTATAAATTCATTTTAATGAGTAGTCTGTCTACTGATATATACATATATATTTTTAAAGACATTCCAACTGTACTTATCAACATCTGGAAGCAGTATTGGGCAAACCACATGCTTAGTTCCTAACTTCAAACATTTTTTGAAAGGAATCTTTTATAAACTCTGGAAGGAGGCTGAATAGTTACCAGAAAGGCACGCTTTTAAATATATGATAATGTCTGAGTTGTTGGAGTCAGATATCTGAAACCGTCAACTCTAGAGCAATTGGAGCTTAGCAAAAGGAAAAATATCAGCAAGAATGCAGATAGATTAAAAGAGCTAAATCTACTATTGCACTCTGGGAAAGCCTTTCTTTCTTTTTCTCCCTTTTTCTTTAGTTTCTCTCCCTCTCTCTCAATCTTTCTTTTTCTTTCTTCTCAATTTCAGAAGCCACATAGATGACATATGTTCCAAAAGCTGAGGTTGATGATCCTTTGATCAATCAGAAGAATAACAAACTTTTATGGACAAATAAGACTATTAAAATCCAGCTCTGCTGGAGGCCATTATCCTAAGCAAATTAATGTAGAAACAGAAAACCAAATACTTCATGTTCTCACTTATAAGTGGAGCTAAACATTGGGTACTCATGGACATAAAGGTAGAGGGGGGAAGGGATGCAAAGGTTGAAAAACTATTGAGTACTATGCTCAGTACCTGGGTGATTGGCTCATTTGTACCCCAAATCTCAGCGTCATGCAATATACTCAGGTAACAAACCTGTGTCAGCGGAACATACCCTCTGACTCTAACATAAAAGTTAAAAGAAAGAAACCATATGAGATGCTCAGGGTTAATCAAGATAAACGAGTGGTATTAAAATGGTGTTAGTCTGGGCTGTGTGGTTATGTTGTCCAGCCTGCCACCACTAGACTGTGTTAAGGTGGGTATCTTCTCGAACCTGCCACCACTGGACCATTTCTGTATGTAAGGCAGTTCTCCTGTTTAGCCCACTGCTATTGGACTCTCTCTCCTATATGTAAGCCCTCATGTCTTGTTGAAAAAATGATGTTAGTGACAATTTTGACTATGGAATAAATGACAGTATGATGGGGAAAAAATAAAATCCAGCTCTACATGTTGAGAAGCATAGAATAAGTGGATGGAAAAGGAAAGAAAAGAGGAAAAAAGAAAAAAAAGAAAATATGCTTCAGAGGAAACATATTACCAACAAAACAGACAGATGATGACAGACCGGGAGCTGAGACTAGATTGGTAAGATACAGGCAATGCGGAACTGGGTTCACAAGTTACATCAGAATCCATGAACTCATTAACTCGTTAATGCAAACCATGTATCAATACAATGTGCCTGGCACTAGGAAAAAGCTGGAGGTTTCAAAGGGAGAATAAATACTTTCCCTGTCTCTCCCCCAGGTGCATATTGACGATGTTGGGGGTGGGAATGGTGGACACGTTTGTGATGTGTTTATGATGCTGTATGCGTGTAAACAATACAGTAGGGATTCAAGGGAGGAGTTGCCAGTTGTTCTTGGAAAAGGGGATTCTTTTCTAGACTTTTGAAGGATCCTTTCTAAATGAGCCTTTAAAATTGTAAACGTTTTTTTTTTGTTTTACATTTTTAAAACCAGTTTCTGGTATAGTCCAATAGAAGTATTCAAAATAAGAATTAACCACCGTACCAACCCCAATAATTAGTGATCATAATGCTGCCTGAGACACATAAGAAAAGTTTTTGTGTTTAGGACAACTCGTGTGTGCTTGAAGAACATTCTGGCATAGGGCATTGAATTAACAGTTGTGTAATGAGTGAATAAATGTGGTAAGTCCTTGTCACTCAGAGGATTATCCTTTGATTGCCTGGATAATGTAATACTCATAGGACCTCTGTATTACAGAACTGTGAATTGCATATCTAGGATTACTGTAGCTCACTGTTGAAAAATAAGCACATTTGTGTGTTATGAAAGAAGAGTAGAAGAGTATAGGAACTGGTGTTGGATCATGCATACTTTCAGAAAAAATATTATCTGTGATTGGGAAATAACAGTGTGCAGGGGATTGCGATACAGTCCCAGCCTTAGATTGCTGTTCAGAAGGTGTCACTGAGGGAGAGTGAAAATCATTTACAAAGGTATGAAATTCATCTGAGAAACCTGCTTCAGTGCCATCTGATCTTCGGAGGAAGACAGATGAAGCAAGTGGCTGGAGTCCTTTTCTGTCCATGGAGCCTGTAACGTGCTGGGATTTTGAATTCCATGGAGCTGTGATTCCTCTAGTTGGCTGCGCATTTGGATTTTTCATGCTCATTCTAGACCCACTAAACCAGACCTTCTGAGCCCAGGGCCAGGGACCCTATATTTATATAAAGTTCTGTAAATAACTTGGTTGATGAGCCTGACTAATGACACATAAATAGCATGTTAATTGTATTACCTATGTAGATGGCATTCTTTGATTCTAAAATATAAAGTTGTGAAATGGGCTGTTTCCTCATTAAACTCATCCATAAGTCAGTCAATATTGATAAAAAAAGAATATCCCAAAACTCTAGGGTTAAGTTTCTGACCTTTTATCAGCTTATCTAAAAATTGTAGATTTTATATATAATAAGCTCTTAAATTACCACAGTAATAGTTTGCATTATGGGGTTCCTATTTTCACCTAATGTTGTGGGGTTCTATAGCTCACTCTTGGAAGTTCACATTACATGTCCCATATATATTCCGTGGGTGGGAAGATGTATTTTTTTTGGACATTCAGAATGCAGGTCAGAATGTTTGTGATAACTACTCACCCTGCAAATGAAATGCATTGCAGCCTATAAATCCAAGATATTATGATAGTTAATGTTGACATTGCCTCTGCCTATTAATTACCTGAAGACCAGTTCATCCACTAAATCTCAGCTTTAAAATTGAGATTATGAGAAATCTATATAATATTAAATGGCTAGCTATCCTTTAAAAAATTGCCTTTTAATGTTTACATGACTAAATGTATGAGGTACAAAATTGTAACATACAGATGAATAGGTTACACATATGAAAAGAGATCCTACTGGGATCATTCTCTAATTCTAAGAGAATGGTTAAGGAGAAATAACAAGAAATCCAAGTATACAAGTATGAAGCAATTTTAATTTACTGAAACCAAGTTATATAAAATAAAGTATTTTTAGAGATTAATTTTGGTTACATGCATTTTAAAAATTATGTTGTCAGATAAAGGCAGTAAGGAATAATCAAATTATTTGAAAAACATTATCTTAAACAAAAAATTCTTGCTGATTCCATTTAAAAGATTTATAACATAAGTACAAGTTTCCCAACCAAGAAGAAAAGTGATTCCTCCCTCCAGAGAACCTGATAATACCTGAATAAGAAATCCAAATAAGTATTTTAAATTTTCAGAAATTACTTTGAAAAATACAAATAATCCTGATATCCAAATCAGAAATCACAGTGTAGACTGGAATAAATATACTGGTACTTAAAATTGGTTGATAAATCACCAATGGAGTAACTAAAATATTTTAGACATTATAGGAAGATACATTGATATTTTCAAAGATGTTAGTATGTCAGAGACACTTTGCATAAAGAAGTATTGCTAGTTACTGGGTATAATAAAATAGAATTATTCTAAAATCTTTCCAAGGATAAAATTATGTTACTATTCTGGTAGTAAAATGTACAATTAATAAAGATGCTGCAGCTATGTTTTCCCACAGTGAAATCCTTGCAGAAGAGAAATATCCATAATCATTGTCTACAGAAATTATTCAAGATGTGCTATTACGCTAAGAAATAGAAATAAAATTACCTCTGTCAAACTGTACCATAATGACATTAATTTGATATGATAATATCCATCTCTATTTTAAGAATTAGACATTGTCTGTAGTTTTGGTAGGGGGAGGTTCAATAAGAAATATATTAAAATATGGTTTGACAGCAGAACTCCACTATGAGCTGAAAATTTAGATGATTTATAAACATTAATGGAATGGTGGCTGTCTCATTATGCTTATTTAGTAAGGGGAACTATTAAAATACGTAACTATTAAAATGATGACTTTTGAGAGTAAAGAAATTCACATTAGCTGTTCAGATAGCTAGATTCATCAGTATATTTCATAATATATTTTATTTCCCTGGTGCTTATGTATATATAGATTATTGAACTTTATAATTCATTATCTCCATACAAAGAAGTAAACTAAACAAAGATATTTAACTAGTAAGACATGGTTGCTAAATGCATATACACCTTTTTTTTAAAAAACAAGTTTATACAGCCTGTTCTTGTTAAATATTTTAGTAAGAACTAGGTTTTAAAGCTTGAAAATTATAGTTATCCATTCTGAAATGACATTTCTCATGATTTTATTCCTTGTTGCTTACATATATTTAAGCTGGCCTACATATTTTTGAACAGTATAGGCGAAAAAAATGGAATATGGTATTAGAATTCACCTTCACTTGACAGAGATCCAGATGTGGTTATCTGGGTAAGAGCCCAGGATACTTGGATGGAGAGATAGGTTTGCTGGTTTATACTGTAGGAAGAGTGAAATATTTACCTCGATTCTACTGAAAATGGATAAAAGCAGTACCATCACTATGACCTAGGAAAAGGGAAAATGTAAAGCCATTAATACAGAAACCCATTCAGAAACATTTTCTGTGAACGATAGGAGGACCAGCCTCATCATATTCCTGCTTACTGATCCACATCTGCTGGAACGTGGACAGGCTGGCCAGGATGGAACCCCCAATCCAAACAGAATACTTCCGCTCTGGGGGAGCTATGATCTTGATTTTCATGTTGCTGGGTGCCAGGGTTATGATTTCCTTCTGCATCCGGTCAGCAATGCCTGGGTACATGGTGCTGCCTCCGGATAACACGGTGTTGGCGTAGAGATCCTTGCGAATATCCACATCGCACTTCATGATAGAGTTGAAGGTTGTCTCATGGATCCCACTGGACTCAATGCCCAGAAAGGAAGGCTGGAAAATGGCTTCAGGGCATCGGAAGCGTTCATTCCCAATGGTGATCACCTGCCCGTCAGGAAGCTCATAGCTCCGTTCCAGTGAGGAGGATGCAACTGAACTGACCATCTCCTGCTCAAAGTCCAGGGCCACGTAGCACAGCTTCTCTTTGACATCTCGCACAATCTCCCGCTCAGCGGTGGTGGTGAAGTTATAGCCTCGCTCTGTCAGGATCTTCATGAGGTAATCAGTCAGGTCTCTGCCTGCCAGATCCAGGCGTAGAATGGCATGAGGCAGGGCATAACCTTCATAGATGGGCACGATGTGAGTGACCCCATCCCCAGAATCCATCACGATGCCTGTGGTCCGTCCTGAGGCATAGAGGGACAGCACAGCCTGGATGGCCACATACATGGCTGGTGTGTTGAAAGCCTCGAACATGATCTGAGTCATCTTTTCCCGGTTGATCTTGGGGTTCAGGGGTGCCTCGGTAAGGAGGATGGGATGCTCATCTGGTGCCACGCGGAGCTCATTGTAGAATGTGTGGTACCAGATCTTCTCCATATCATCCCAGTTGGTGACCACTCCATGCTCAATAGGATACTTCAGGGTCAGGATGCCCCTCTTACTCTGAGCCTCATCTCCCACGTAGCAGTCCTTCTGGCCCATGCCTACCATAACACCCTGGTGTCGAGGACGCCCTACCATGGAGGGAAACACAGCTCGGGGGGCATCATCACCACCAAAGCCTGCCTTGCACATCCCTGACCCATTATCCACTACCAAGGCAGACAGCTCATCGTCAGTCATGATGCTGGCCGGGATCTTCCAGACGAGTCAACAGGAGTCAAATAGACAGTTAATAAGAGAACTGGGCCGGCCTAAAACACTCCAGAAATGTCTTCAGACAGGGGAGCCTGCACCGGGACCACAGGTATTTAAAGGAACACACTGGCCCCACCCATATCCTACTCCACCAGTTTCCAGTATTTCTGGGTGAGGTCACTTTTGAGGTCTTGATGATGACGATGATTATATAAGTCATTAGACCTTTCTTCATAAAGAGAAAATTGGCTGCCAAGTGGTCAAATCTCCAGTTCCTGTAATTAGGCAACCCACACACGACTGTCAGCCTGCCTGGTGAGGTCTCCAGATAATTATGATGATGCAGTGAGGGATATAAAAGCAAGGTGAAAGAAAGCTGGTGCTAGGTTTGGCAACACTGCTGGGAGGAAGGTTCCCTTCTTAGCGTCCTTCAGGGTTCACTTTCCCTACACTAGCTTTATCTTTTCATTTTTTGTTTGTGAAACTTTCCAGATGAAATGTATTTTATAGAGTAGTTTGACAAAGACAAGTACAACTTATTTGATGGTGTTTGTATTTAAATGTAGATTCTGTGGTAGATATTGATTAGGAGGTCTTGGATGGAAGTCTGAGAGCTATTTTTTTGTTTGTTTTTTGTTTTTTAATTGTACTTTAAGTTCTGGGGTACATGTGCAGATCTTGCAGGATTGTTGCATAGGTACACACATGCCATGGTGGTTTGCTGTCTCCATCCCCCGTCACCTACATCTGGTATTTCTCCCAGTGTTATCCCTCCCCAACCTCCCCACCCCCTGCTGTCCCTCCCCTAGGCCCCCAGCCCCCAACAGACCCCAGTGTGTGATGTTTCCTTCCCTGTGTCCATGTGTTCTCATTGTTCAACACCCACCTGTGAGTGAGAAAATGCAGAGTTTGGTTTTCTGTTCTTGTGTCAGTTTGCTGAGAATGATGGTTTCCAGATTCATCCCTGTCCCTACAAAGGACACAAACTCATCGTTTTTCATGGCTGCATAGTATTCCATGGTGTATATGTGCCACATTTTCTTTGTCCAGTCTATCATCAATGGGCATATGGGTTGGTTCCAGGTCTTTGCTATTGTAAACAGTGTTGCAATGAACATACATGTGCATGTGTCTTTATAATAGAATGATGTATACAATTCTTTGGGTATATACCCAGTAATGGGATTGCTGGGTCAAATGGAATTTCTATTTCTAGATCCTTGAGGAATCGCCACACTGTCTCTCACAATGGTTGAACTAATTTCCCCTCTCACCAACAGTGTGAAAGTGTTCTTATTTCTCTACATCCTCTCCAGCATCTGTTGTCTCCAGATTTTTTTAATGAATGCCATTCTAACTGGCGTGAGATGGTATCTCAATGTGGTTTTGATTTGCATTTCTCTAATGATCAGTGATGCTTAGCATTTTTTCATGTGTTTGTTGACCTCATAAATGCCTTCTTTTGAAAAATGTCTGTTCATATCCTTTGCCTACTTTTGAATGGGTTTGTTTGTTTCTTTCTTGTAAATCTGCTTTCGTTCTTTGTAGATTCTGGATATTAGCCCTTTGTCAGATGGGTAGATTGCAAAAAACTTTTTCCCATTCTGTTGGTTGCTAGGTCATTCTAATGATTGTTTCTTTTGCTATGCAGAAACTCTTAAGTTTAATTAGATCCCATTTGTCTATTTTGGCTTTTGTTGCCATTGCTTTTGGCGTTTTAGTCATGAAGTCCTTGCCTATGTCTGTGTCCTGAATGGTATTGCCTAGATTTTCTTCTAGGGTTTTTATAGTGTTAGGTCTTATGTTTAAATCTTTAGTCCATCAGGAATTGATTTAATGTAAGGTGTAAGTAAGGGGTCCAGTTTCAGCTTTCTGCACATAGCTAGCCAGGTTTTCCAACACCATTTATTAAACAGGGAATTCTTTCCCCATTGCTTGTTTTTGTCAGGTTTGTCGAAGATCAGATGGTTGTAGATGTGTGGCATTACTTCCAAGGCCTCTGTTCTGTTCCATTGGTCTATATCTCTGTTTTGGTACCAGTACCATGCTGTTTTGATTACTGTAGACTTGTAGTATAGTTTGAAGCCAGGTAGCTTGATGCCTCCAGCTTTGTTCTTTTTGCTTAGGATTGTCTTGGCTATGCAGGCTGTCTTTTGGTTCCATATGAAGTTTAAAGTGGGTTTTTCTAGTTCTGTGGAGAAGATTAATGGTAGCTTGATGGGGATAGCATTGATTCTATAAATTACTTTGGGCAGTATGGCCATTTTCATGGTATTAATTCTTCCTAACAATGAGCATGGAATGTTTTTCCATCTGTTTGTATCCTCTCTTATTTCCTTGAGCAGTGGTTTGTAGTTCTCCTTGAAGAGGTCCTTTACATCCTTTGTTAGTTGTATTCCTAGGTATTTTATTCTCTTTGTAGTGATTGTGAATGGGAGTTTGCTCATGATTTGACTCTCTGTTTGTCTGTTACTGGTGTATAAGAATGCTTGTGATTTCTGTACATTGATTTTGTATCCTGAGACTTTGCTGAAGTTGCTTATTATCTTAAGGAGATTCAGGGCTGAGACGATGGGGTCTTCTAAATGTACAATCATGTCATCTGCAAATAGAGACAATTTGACTTCCTCTTTTCCTAATTGAATACCCTTTATTTATTTTTCTTGCCTGATTGCTCTGGATAGAACTTCCAGTACTATATTGAATAGGAGTGGTGAGAGAGGGCATCCTTGTCTGGTGCCAGTTTTCAAAGAAAATGCTTCCAGTTTTTGCCCATTCAGTATGATATGGGCTGTGGGTTTGTCATAATTAGTTTTTATTATGTTGAGAAACATTCTGTTGATACCTAGTTTATTGAGAGGTTTCAGCATAAAGGGCTGTTGAATTTTGTCAAAGACCTCCCCTGTATCAACTGAGATAATCATGTGATTTTTGTATTTGGTTCTGTTTACGTGATGGATTATGTTTATAGATTTGTGTATGTTGAAACAGCCTTGCATCCCCAGGATGAACCCTACTTGATCATGATGGAGAAGCTTTCTGATATGCTGTTGCATTTGGTCTGCCAATATTTTATTGAAGATTTTTACATCTATGTTCATCATGGATATTGGCCTGAAGTTTTCTTTTTAGTTATGTCTCTGCCAGGTTTTGGTATCAAGATGATGTTGATCACATAAAATGAGTTAGGGAGGATTTCTTCTTTTTGTATTGTTTGGAAAAGTTTCAGAAGGAATGGTGCCAGCTCCTCTTTATACGTCTGGTAGAATTTGGCTGTAAACCTGTCTGGACCTGGACTTTTTTGTGGTTGGTAGGATATTAATTGCTGTCTCATCTTCAGCCCTTTTTATTGGTCTGTTCAGGGTTTCAACTTCTTCCTGGTTTAGTTTTGGTAGGGTGCAAGTGTCCAGGAATTCATCCATTTCTTCCAGGTTTACTGGTTTATATGCGTAGAATTGTTTGTAGTCATCTCTGATGGTAGTTTGTATTTCTGTGGATTGGTGGTAATATCCCCTTTATCGTTTTTTATTGCATATATTTGATTCTTCTCTCGTTTCTTTTTTATCAGTCTGGCTAGCATTCTGTTTATTTTGTTGATCTTTTCAAAAAACCAGCTCCTGGATTTACTGATTTTTTTGAAGGGTTTTTTGTGTCTCTATCTCCTTCAGTTCTGCTCTAATCTTAGTTATTTCTTGTCTTCTGCTGGCTTTTGAAGTTTTTTGATCTTGCTCCTCTAGCTCTTTCAATTTTGATGATAAGGTGTTAATTTTAGATCTTTCCTCACTTCTCATGTGAGCATTTTTGCTATAAATTTCCCTCTAGACATTTACATGTGCCCAGTGATTCTGGTATGTTGTGTCTTTGTTCTCATTGGTTTTGAAGAACATCTTTATTTCTGCCTTCGTTTCATTGATTATCCAGTCATCATTCAGGAGCAAGTTGTTCAGCAAGTTGTGCAGTTTTGAGTGAGTTTCTCAATCCAGAGGTCTAATTTGATTGCACTGTGGTCTGAGAGACTGTTACGATTTCTGTTCTTTTGCATTTGCTGAGGAGTGATTTACTTTCAGTTATGGGGTCTATTTTAGAGTAAAAGTGTGATGTGGTGCTAAGAAGAATGGATATTCTGTGGATTTGGGGTGGAGAGTTCTGTAGATGTCTATTAGGTCCGCCTGGTCCAGATCTGCGTTCAACTCCTGGATATCCTTGTTGATTTTCTGTCTCATTGATCTGCCTAATATTGACAGCGGAGTGTTAAAGTCTCCCACTATTATTGTGTGGGAGTTTAAGTCTCTTTGTATGTCATTAAGAACTTGCTTTATGTATCTGGGTGCACCTGTATTGGGTGCATATATATTTAGGATAGTTAGCTCTTCTTATTGCATTGATCCGTTTACCATTATGTAATGTCCTTCTTTGTCTCTTTTGATCTTTGTTGATTTAAAGTCCATTTTATTAGAGACTAGGTTTGCAACCCCTGCTTTTTTTGTTTTGCTCTCCATTTGCTTGGTAAATCTTCTTCCATCCCTTTATTTTGAATCTATGTGTGTCTTTGCACATGAGATGGGTTTCTGAATACAGCACACTGATGGGTCTTAACTTTTTAATCCAGTTTGCCAGTCTGTGTCTTTTGATTGGAGCATTTAGGCCATTTACATTTAATGTTTTGTTATGTGTGAATTTGATTCTGCCATTTTGTCACTGCTGGTTGTTTTGCCTATTAGTTGACACAATTTCTTCATTGTGTCATTGGTCTTTATCATTTAGTACGTTTTTGCAGTAGTCAGTACTGGTTGTTTCTTTCCATGTTTAGTGCTTCCTTCAGGGGCTCTTGTAAGGCAGGTCTGGTGGTGACAAGATCTCTCAGCAATTGCTTGTCTGTAAAAGATTTTATTTCTCCTTCACTTATGAAGCTTAGTTTGGCTGGATATGAAATTGTGGGTTGAAAGTTCTTTTCTTTAAGGATGTTGAATATTGGTCCCCACTGTCTTCTGGCTTGTAGGGTTCCTGTCAAGAGATCTGTTGTGAGTCTGATGGGCTTCCCTTTGTGAGTGACCCGATCTTTCTCTCTGGCTGCCTTTAGCATTTTTTCCTTCATTTCAACCCTGGTGAATCTGATGATTATGTGCCTTGGGTTCTCTTTTTGAGGAATATCTTTATGGTGTTTTCCGTATTTCCTGGATTTGAATGTTGGCCTGCCTTGCTAGGTTGGGGAAGTTCTGAATAATATCCTGAATTGTGTTTTCCAGCTTGGATTCATTCTCCCTGTCACATTCAGGTACACCAATTAAACATGGATTAGATTTTTTCACATAATCCCATATTTCTTGGAGGCTTTGTTCATTTCTTTACACTCTTTTTTCTCTAATCTTGCCTTCTTGTTTTATTTTATTGAGTTAATCTTCAATCTTTAATATGCTTTCTTCTGTTTGACTGATTTGGCTGTTGAAACTTGTGTATGCTTTGTGAAGTTCTCATGCTGTGTTTTTCAGCTCCATCAAGATGTTTATGTTCTTCTCCAAGCTTTTCATCTAACCTTTCATCTAACATTTCATCTAACCTTTTTTCAAGGCTTTAGTTTCTTTGCATTGGGTTAGAACATGTTTCTTTAGCTCACAGAAGTTTGTTATTACTCACTTTTGAAACCTGCTTCTGTCAATTCGTCAAACTTATTTTCCATCCTGTTTTGTTCCCTTGCTGGTGAGGAGTTGTGATCCTTTAGAGGAAGAGAGATGTTCTTGTCTTTGATGCTTTCATTCTTTTAGCACTGGTTTCTTCCCATCTTCATGGATTTATCTACCTTTGATCTTTGAAGCTGGTGATTTTGGATGAGGTCTCTGAGTGAACATCTTTTCTGTTGATGTTGAAGCTATTTCTTTTTGTTTTCTAGTTTTCCTTCTAACAGTCAGGCCCCTCTGCTGCAGGACTGCTGGAGGTCCACTCCAGACCTTGCTTGCCTGGGAATCACCCACAGGGGCTGCAGAACAGCAAGGATTGCTGCCTGATCTTTCCTCTGTAGCTTCATCTAAGAAGGGTACCTGCCAGGTGTTAGCCAGAACTCTCCTGTATGAGGCATCTTTTTGGTTATACAGGGGTCAGGGAGCCACTTGAGGAGGCAGTCTGTCCCTTGTCTGCCTGCACAGGCTACCATGGGCTCAGTCCAGCTGCTGTGTAAGTTTCCTCTGGCTTTTGTTTACACAGGCAAGATTAGAACCACCTCAGCAATGGCGGATGCCTTTCCCCCAACCAAGCATGATCATCTGGGGTCGAGCTTGAACTGACGTGCTGGCTATGAAACTCTCAAGCAAGAGGACTTCAGTTTGCTGGTTTTTGTTGGGGGTGGGACTCGCCAAGCCATACCACCTGTCTCCCTGCTTTCAGCTCCCTGTCTTTCTGGGGAGTAGGAAGCTCTGTCTCGCAGGTGCTCTAGGTGCTGGTCCAAAACGTCTGCCCAAATCTGTGCCGACAACCACAGTGCTGGCTGGAGCTGCCACTCAGATCTGTGCTGGTAACTTATGGCACTTTTCAGCCCAGTAGGGATCTCCTGGTCTTAAGATATTGTTCTGATGAGGGATCCTACTCTGTAAACTTCACTTTTTCAAGATTTTTACTTCCATTAGATTCCTGATCCCACAGGATGTCATCTTCATAGAGACTGTTTTAGTAAATGAAAATAATAGATGGCTAAGGATGGCCTGATGACTGTAATTATAATGCACTTATGTCAAGCAAAATGTAGAGATATTTAATAGACTTCTAATCCATCATAGATCAAGTGAAAGCAATAGAATGATCACTAAAGTTAACCCCTACAGATATGTTTTTCTGATATAAATTTCTAGTAACCAAATTTCATTAAACATTTACTGTGTCTAGACATTGTTCATAGAACCAGGTTCATTGGGTCCATATTAATTGTAAAATGACTGAATGTTAACTATTTTGCCTGATTTATTAGTTAAGATGCAGATTATAAAAACTTACTTATTTGCATCACCTCTGGAGTTCTACAACAATGAACAAAATGAAGTGATAAGACAAATTTGAAAAATTGTATATTTGAACTAAACCTTAAAACATTGTGATCTTCAAAATACATCTACTATAACATTAAACCTCTTTGTAGTTATTAAAATTTATACAGTTGGAATTATATTAGCTTTCCTTCCATTTCAAGATATATTACACCCTAATCACTTCATAGCAACTATTTGTTTGGATTCCATGTTTCATATAGAAATACAGACTACCGGGGGCCAGGTGTGGTGGCTCATACCTGTAATCCCAGCACTTTGGGAGGTCAAGGCAGGTGGATCACCTGAGGTCAGGAGTTTGAGACCAGCCTGACCAACATGGAGAAACCCCATCTCTACTAAAAATACAAAATTAGCCAGGCATAGAGGTGCGTGCCTGTAATCTCAGCTATTCTGGAGGCTGAGGCAGGAGAATCGCTTGAACCCAGGAGGCAGAGGTTGCAGTGAACCGAGATTGCGCCATTGCACTCCAGCCTAGGCAAGAAAAGTGAAATCCCATCTTAAAAAAAAAAATAAAGAAAGAAATACAGACTACCTGGAAAGATGTGTATCATGGTAAAACGTAGGACATCAGCAATGTGTTACAGAGAAACAACATTTAAGAAAGCTCATTACTTCTGCTCCCATATGTGTTCGGTAAATAGAATATAATTGTCTCTGTCAGGTCTTGTAAAGCAAAGATATTTTCCATGTCTACATCTGAGTTCTCCAAAATCACCTTTATTTGGGTTCCTCATTCATTCGCTTATCTAGTAAAGCTCACTTTGGAAGAGGTAGCACAGCCACTATGTACTAGACAGAAAAACACCCTCCAGCTCAAGGCCAGGAGAACTAGCCTAAGTCTTTGCCCAGTGAGCCTCTTGGAGAGTCATGGCTGTCCAGCGCTCTTTTTAAATTTATTTTTATTTTTATAAGCCAATTTGTATAGAAAGCCCTCTTCTTAGTCTATAGCTTCATATAGATTTATTTTTCTCTGGGTTTATCCAGTGCTATAATGTGCCTTCAAAACGTTTCTGGTGACCATCAGTCATGGTAGAATGAATGTTTTATCACAAGATCCATGGTTTTGCTTTAGGCCTCACCAGAGCAGTCCTTTCCTTTAATCTTTTCTGTAACTGCAAAATTCCTTCTTCAACAGTATTAAAAACCTTCACACTGAATGGTTTTATGAACTTCCTTGTCATGTAGTACAACCAAGCTTTTGATTAAAACAGTATTTTATTGCTATAGGATGGTGCTTCTGGGAATTTAAAAATATCCCATAACGGACTATATGCACATCTTACGAAATAGAAAAAATAAAATACACATTGTATTTAGCACAAGTCCCCATTTGTGAATGCTCCAGTCTGGAATATAAAACAAAACCAAGTTGGTGGAAATGTCAGTGGAGGAGCCCGCATAGTATCAAGCGCAGCCTTAGATCCTAGACTTACTAGAGTGCTGTCCTTAGAATCACCTTGAACTAAGGGATATTTGGCACTGAGTCCACACAGCATAACTGATGCCTTGAGAGTGTGGCTGATGTGTGATTTTGCTAGAAGACTGTCTAGCCTGTTTTAATTCTGTGTCCCAAGAGAAAATTTCATCAATTATATATTCTTAAAATAAGTGTATACTCTTTTAATTAACTCTCAATAACGCAGTGCAAGAAGGGCTTATCATAATTCAACAGCCTTTAAAAAATGTCATCTGTTCGGGCGGCGGAGGTTGCAGTGAGCCGAGGTCGCGCCACTGCACTCCAGTCTGGCGCCTGGTGACGGAGTGAGACTCTGTCTCAAAAAAAAAAAAAAAAAAAAAAAAAAAAAGTCATCTATTGAGTTGGTTAAATTTTTAAAAAGTAGTAAGAATTTGTGTTGAGTAAAACATAGGAAGATGGGTTTACAAATACTGGGCTCTGGAGGCTGGGAGTAGGGGGTACTGCTTTTGGAGGTAACAGACTTTATAACTGACCAGAATTTACAAATGTTTAATTAATTATCTAAACCTTTAGGGGCTTTTAAACTTAACTCATGGAACCCCAGAATATTGTTTTGTTTAACATTTTGCCTAGTTTGACTATCATGTAGATACACAAAACTAGAGTGAGGTGTAAGTATGGACATTATACGTGAAGACAACCAACTGAAGCTACTGTGTTTCCTCATCTCACCTTTGTCAACCTTAGACTTTTCAAGCAATCCACAAACATTTATTAAACATCTCTTATGTTCTGGGCACCAGTGATATATTAATGAATAAAACACAGCCCCTGTTTTTGAAGAGTTTACTGTCCTGTGGGTGAAAGTCACCTTACCCCAGGCCAACAGGTGGCCATTTGGCACTGGTATGAAACAGCCAGCTTATGTTCTGATAGGGCTCTGCCAGCACTATCCCAGTTGTTAAATATCTTGAATGTCACTCCCAATACACAGATAACAGGTACACAATGTGGGAGATGAGAGAAGGAGCACAGGGAGACATGGAGGTGGAATGAGGGGCCCCTGAACCTGAGGTCAGTGCAAAGAGAAGGAGAGACTAAAGGAGATAATCCCTGGGCTGAGTCTCAGAGGATGGACAGGAGGCTGTCATTGGCTAGTGGAGGCAATATTGCAGATGTAAGCACCACAGCTTGGATGAAACCAGAGAATCAAGTATGTGTTTGGAACTAAGATGGGCAGGAGGCTGCCAGCAGCCAGCGGAGGCAGTATTACAGCAGCGGCACCAACTTGGATGAAATCAGAGAATCAACTAGTATTTGGAATTAGGTCTCTACACAGTATCAGCAAGAGTTTAGAGGCTTACACTGAATTTGAATCTTCACAGGCATGAGGAAGGGAGAGGAACTCCAGAACTGGGTGTTGCTTTCCCTCGGGGCTATGTGAGATCTGAGAAGAGGCTCTTGCCTGTGGGTCATCAAGGCCCTGTCTTAGTGATCATCTCCTGTCTAGACTCTCATCTGTTTAACTAAACTGCTGAAATTGAGCATTTTAATGAGGCCTCTTTCAGTCCCCACTCTAGGGATGCAATTTAGTACGTGGATGTCAACTGTCTTCCTTTCTGTCCTGACTGGGTTTGTTCCTTGGGCACCATGCCCCCTTTCCTTCCATCCTTCATTGATTTTGCACACATGTCTACCTCTCTAGTGTGGTGATGCTCTGAGAATCTCCTTCAACTGTACTCAGTGCTCTTAGTGGAGATTTATAATGTGTTTGAGAAATAGATCCATGAATAGGTAAATAGAATGATTTGTTTTTCATTATATACTCATCTGTTCATTCATAGCTAGATCTAGCTGACCACATTTTAAAAGTTAAAAAGCTTATTTATTTTGTGGTTAAATACTGCCTAAGGTTTATATTTCTTATGATACCATGTTTAAACCATTTTATGTCTCTGAAAAAGAGAGAGAAAATGGTAGAGATAATTACCATTACTTCTCTCTGGAGAAGTCTCAACATACGGCTTTAATAATTCTTACAAATAGTAAATTCACCAATAATAATTACTGATAGAATTTATAATGATTTTCTGTGGGTTTTAATACATAGAACTATGTAAAAAATGGTATGAAAAATTGTAAGTACAACAAACTCTTCCTCAAATAAAACCAGACTCACCTATTTCCTGAGGCAGGCATGGGCAGAAAGGAGGAAAAAGTGGCTTTGGTGAGGTACATCTTGACCAGTTCCAGGATGCACTTGGAAGGAAAACCTGGGGATAAGAATCTTTTTAGTGGTGCAGTTGACCACAGCTCCCAGTCCCCACCCGGTGCCAACCCGCTGTCTGTGAACAAGACCAGCTTTCACTCCAAAGGGCAACAGGGCTCCCCCATGATGGATAAAGGGCCTAAAATAGATTTTATGGTAATTCTTTCTAACTAACTTTAAAACTATGCCATAGATCAGCTTTGGGCTATTTCAATTGACCTATAAACAAAGTTGGTAACAGAAAGAACAGATTCCTGTGTGTGGTGGATGAACCTTTGGAAATGCCTTGATTCTAAGGAAAGGGGAGAAAAAACAGAGGAAGGAAGGTTGTATAATTAGAAACATCAGTATTCGCAGTTCAGCAGTTACTGATGGGAACCATATATCACCCAACGCAGATAAGCTCCGAGTTGTGTTCTGATCCTGACAGGTGACGGGAATAACAATGAAAATAGTGATTATGGATCATGTATTGTGTGCCAGCCTCTACGCTAAATCCCTTACACACATCATTTCTTTAGTCTTCACGACAGTCTGTATGAGGTACCTCCAATTATCATTCCCATTTTAGAAGGAGTAAACTAAAGCTTGAAAAGTAAACTGACCAAGGCTATACAAAGCCACCATAGTCATGTCAGGATTTAGAACCCAAGCAGACCAAGCCCTGAGCCCAATCTCTGCCCAACGATGAGCTAAAAGAAAGGGCACAGGGTACCTGGCTGGCCCTTAGTGGAAGTGGCAGCCAGCAAGGACTGTCCCTGTGAAGTCTTTGTATTCCCTGTTGGGAAACAGCATCTGAAGGTGTCCAAATGCCATCTCAGAGTGAAAATCAGGCTGAATATTGGAGTCAAGAGAAGAAAGTCAAATAAAATTCTAGAGAATTGTAGCAGCTTTTTCCATGTTATTAATATCAGGATATCTTACTCTCAAAATGGAGAAAACAAAATGAGGAATTAATGCCTGAACTGAGAAAGAAAGACATTTGGAAGTAAACAGGCAAATCTGCTATTACGTAAAATAAGAAAATAATATGAGCGTGAGCTCAGGATGGAATAGTAGGATAGGCAAGGGGACCATTAAAAAGCAAAAATAGATCAAGAAGACAGATGCATCCTTTGGACTGCAGCCAAGGGAGAAGTGGGGCCTTCCAGGTGTCAGCTTTCAGACCCCAAACCGCATTGTCTTCACACACCCAGATTTGACTATGACATGCCAAGGTGTGGATAGTAGAAAGTGGAGAAGGGGGCTTTGTTTTAGGAAGTAGGGTGAGCCTGGGGTAACTGAGCAAATCTGAAGTCTCTAAAGCAGGCCAAGAGGAGAAGCCAGTCCAGATGGAAAGGAACCACCAAATTATAGAGGTGAAGGGAGCAAAGACGGAGAAACAGAAAATCAGGTCAAAAGAAAGGCCCCAATGAATATGTCTTGAATGAATATACCTTAAACAATATCTCGGAGTCAGGTCAAAAGAAAGGCCCCAATGAATATGTCTTGAATGAATATACCTTAAAGAATATCTCGGAGTCAGGAATAATTCATTTGGGAGCTGAGATAATTCACATAGTGTCAGTGATCCGGGATGTGCAAGGCTTTGAAGGGAAGATCCCATCGAGAGCTGGAGAGGAAATGACTCAATGCAGCTGTGACCTGATACAGACTAGGGCCAGAGAACACGGGTCCCTAAAGGCTAATTTAAATCAATCCAGTCTGTCATAAAAGCACAAAGAACAAAAAATGCTTTGCACTTACTAAGTTATGGTCAGTGTTTATTCTTCATTCTGGTGAACGTGGCTTTGTGACAACTTAGTTATCATGCCTGATTTCTTGCACATTTTCATGAAGATCATCTAGAGGCCCATGTCTGCTTAGAATTGTCAAAATGAGATTGTGGATTGTCAAGCAGCAGAACACACTCAGTATCTCTTCTGCTATAGAGTGTCTGCTGCTATGGAAATGTGCTGCCCTGGGAAAAGTCCATTGAAGGTGGATGATGCAGGATGAAAAGGCTAATTCGCTTTTGGAAGCTGCCTAATTCACTTCCAGGAGCAAACTTTTTGATTGGTAGGATATAACTCAGTGTAGGTTTTATTTCTTTTTCTTTCTTTCTTTCTTTCTTTCTTTTTTTTCTTTTCTTTTTTTTTTTTTTGCCAAGGGATGCAGGCTCTCTGAGGATTTTAGGAGACACAGGTAAGAAATTATTTCAGGTGTCTCAAATTAGTAAGGCTTCCTGAGGGTTTTTTTTTTTTTATTCTACTTTTGCTAACATTAAGGCAGCATTCTATCTGTTGTCAGAGAAGGAATGAAGGGGCAGAAAGGCCTTGTGAGGTGCAGTTGAGGGGAGGAGGGGAGCAGAATTTATAAAAAAAAAAAAATCAGAAACTCAGTTGAAAGCAAGGACAATGTAATATTAGGACTTCAAACCTGCTTGATGATGGGTTCCCTTCCTTTAGCTGCCATGTCACCAAGTCCAGGACAAATAACACCAAAGAAACTGCAGAAAAGACAATACTAGTATAGTATTTGCTCTTAAGATACCTAAATGTCATTTCAGAGCAGAAACCAGGCTGAATCTTGAAGTCAAAAGAAATAAACTCTTAGAGAACTGCGGCAGATTCTTCTATGTTATTAATATTCATATCAGGATATCTCACTCTTAAGATGGAGAAAAAGGTATGCTGAGTTGATGATGCCTGGACTGAGAAAGAAAGGCATTTTTTACAGATTGCTCATTCAGGCAAGATCACGGCTTAGTGCAGAGCATGCAGACTGGGGTCCTCAGCATGACCATGTTGGCCCACACAATGTTCTACAAACATTTTTGAATTTTTAGTTTTAATATTAGTAAAATAAGTAGATTTTTCAATTCTCACTTCTCTCGAAAGAAAAAAAATAGAAAGATCAAATGACACAGACCTTATTCTTAAACTATGCTGAATAGCAGCTATTCCCCTTAAAGGAGGTGCAGATTCTCCATTTCCCCTTGGCCTCCATGTCCCTATAGCATGGCTCCCAGCCAACAAGGACCATGAATGGAGGCAAGTGGATTTCATGTGCACTAAGCATGCATTTGATGGTGGAGCATGCATTTCATGTGGAGCAAAGGACAAGTGAGAAGCCAGTGTTCTAATGGTCTTTTTTTCGTTTTGGAGATGGATTGGTATCTACAAGAACAGAATGTAAAATACTATGTGGCTGAATCTCTTTAATTATATGAAAAATGCCCAAATGTAACACTTAGTCTTATTGATGGAAAGAGTCAGATTGTGTAGAATGTTTGAAGATGTTTACTCTAAGCCAAGTATGAGTGACCAATGGCACTTGACACAGCCCTCAGGAGATCCTGAGAACATGTGTCCAAGGAGGTCAGGGCACAGCTTGGTTTTATACATATTAGGGAGACATGAGACATCAATCAAATATATGTAAGATGTACACTGGCTCAGTCTGGAAAGGCAGGACAACTGGAAGTGGGGGCTTCCAGGTCACAGGTAGATTCAAAGATTTTCTGATTGGCAATTGGTTGAAAGAGTTAAGTTATGGTCAAAGACTTAGGAACGTCTGGGTTAAGATAAGGGGTTGTGGAGACCAAGGTTTTTTTCATGTAGATGAGAGAATAGATTGTAAATGTCTCTTATCAGACTTAAAGAGTCTGTTCTATCAGTAATTCCAAAAGAGAGGAGGACAGAATGAGACATATTTGACTCCCTTTCCTAACATGGCCTGAACTAGTTTTTCAAGTTAGCTTTGGGATGCCCTTGCTGAGAGAAGGGGTCCATTAAAATGGTTTGGGGGCTGAGAATTTTATTTTTGGTGGATAGTCTTCAGAATTTTATTTTTGGCTTGCAGTCTTTAGGAATTAAAAAGGAATACAATTCAAAAGATTGCAGGACAGGAAGGGAGGTTCTGTTCCTGTTTGTTTTACTGAGGACGGCATATGGTGGAATGGATTTATGTGACAAAGGAAAAAATTTAGCTAACAATTAGAATAAAATTGCTGAGAATATAATAAAACTCTCTTTTCTGGTTAGTTGTTTTTTTGCCACTTTGGAAAGAAAATCTGGCTCCTCTGAGAGGAGAATTTGTTTCTGTTTCTGTTTCTGGTTGGATGGGCTGAAAGAAACTGGAACAGGTTTTTAAATGATGTTATCACTTTTGGGGATTTTTTTTTTTTTAATTTTAGTAGGAGGGTTATTTTTATGAAAGAAATAGAAGCATTTTGACTTCTTCAGATCCCTTTCCTCTGAAACTGGGCTCTTTGAAGCAGGGCACCCAAAGATGCCATAATGTAAGAATTTGCCAAAGGAAAGCCTTGCTCGAAGCATTCAGGGCAAGTCCTCCTTCTTTTCACATCCAGCTACAAACGGGATCTGGGTCAAACTAGTAGAGTATCATAAATAGACTTTAGGACTAAACTCAAAAAGGAATAATTCTTTTGTTGATATCCCTGGTTGACATTAATGATATTTTCAGTTCCAACCAGAAAGGAAAAAAAGAGTTTCAGGTTAGATAAAAGGTTAATTGGAAATATTGTATGGAACGTAAAAACATGCAAAATAATTTAGGAATATTTACCTAAGGGTGAGATTGCCATAAAAAGCAGAGTGAATGAGGGGAGATATGAGGCAGTTTCATTTATTTCATGAAATTCATATATTCATTTATGGATATAAAAGATTAGAGCATGAGTCATATAAGAACATGCCACTCCTGTTTGAAAGCTTTTGATGACTTTCCATTAGCTGTAGAACAAAGTCTAAACTTCTTGGTATAGACTTAAGGCCTCTGTTATCTGGCTCTGACCTACTTTTCCAGCCTGATATTTTAGTATCTTTTCTCCCCCCCAACTCCTGAACCGTTATGCTCCAGTCTTCTGAACTGATTGCTATTCCTAGACAGCCTGGCACTCAGAATTGCTGACATTGCTTACTTCACTGGAAATGTTCTTCCCACCTTCTCTATCCTTTGACGTTTCATCCATCTTTGAAATCCCATCTTAGATGCTCACCAGTTTCCCCAGGAGGAGTGAATCTGTTGATCTCTAAAGTCCCATAGCTTATATCTTTATTGTAATTCTTTTCTCTTTTCGTTTTATATTATTTATGTATGTGATTGTCTCCTTCACTATACTCTCTATGTCATCTTCACATTTTATTTCTAACAGTGTCTAGAACAGGGACTTCCAACTCTAGTAGTTTACTCGTTGGCTATACTTCCAATCCTTAATTTTAAAATGATAATTGATTGGGTTATGTTAACATTTCAACATGTTATAGATTTATTTTCTAGCTTAACATAGTTAAACCAAATTTATTAGTTTCTCCCAAGTGCTCTGCTTATATAAATGTTCTCAACATTTTGAAAATCACTTAGTTTTCTAATTTGGGAATTATATTTGACTCAATCATTTAATTCACTTTTATTTTTATTTTGTTTATTTATTTTTTGAGACGGAGTCTCACTCTGCGCCCAGGCTGGAGTGCAGTGGCACAATCTCAGCTCACTGCAAACTCCACCTCTCAGGCTCAAGCAATTCTTGTGCCTCGGGAGGATTACAGGTATGCACCACCACGCCTGGCTAATTTTTTGAATTTTTAGTAGAGACTGGATTTCACCATGTTGGCCAGCCTGGTCTTGAACTCCTAGCCTCAAGTAATTTGCCCACTCGGCCTCCCAAAGTGCTGACATTATAGATGTGAGCCACCGTGCATGGCCTCATTTAATTCACTTTTGAAAAATAAAGTATAGCATGGCATCAAATTCTATTGAGTATTCTTTGGGATATTTCCTATAACCTTTGCTGCTTTCTGCCCCTATTTGCTTTGCATTTGTTCAGGTGCTAGTTCCTTCATAGTTAGCTAATTTCTGGAGTACTTTGCTGAATAACTCTTCTAACCCCAAACCTTTCTAGAGACCACAGTCATAAAATTGTTAAGTCATGAATATTAAAATCCCCTGGGCTCCAAATTTGCTGCCACATAAAGACTAAACTTCTCTGCCTTGTGCTGGTCCTGCAGTAACTATGGAAACGTAGTGGTTAAGAATACAACTCTAGAATCTGGCAAAGCTAGATTTGTTCCCACACTTGCTAGGTTTGTAAAGTGGGACGTTTCAGAACTTCCCAAGTCTGTTTCTTTCCTTGTAAATGGAAGATAATAATTGTATCTACCTCATAAAGTTGTCTTAGAATTGACATGAGATGATGCCTATAAAGTGTTTAGCAGCATGCATGGTAAGAGCAAAAATTGAACAAAATATTAGCAACACTCGTTGCATTTCCTGTGACTCTCCAGGTTGGCAACTCAGCTCTGGTTAGTGGAGCCTCTTCACTGTGAAGGAAAATCAAGAATAGTGAGCACGACGTTCCTGGCAGGTATCCTAATGGGTACTGAGCAAACCCTATGTATTGAGTAGAAGTCTGTGGTTAGCACGAGGAAAGGAAGCTTGGGATGGCTAAAGGGAGGTAGAGAATTGGTGAAAGACCCTGAAGCAAATACCTTGTGTTTGACTTGAGTGGTTTGAGTTCTCTAAGCCGGGCAGAGCCTCATTCTATTGTGTCAGGAGTGGCAACATTCTGAGTAGAGATGGAAGCTAAATTGTTTTTTGGGATTCATTGATCAGTGTGCTGATGTGAAGAAACAGGACAGGAGAGGTCTCTTATCTATCCAGTCATAGTGCTTTTTGCTTCTGGGGTTTGGAGGTATGGGATGTTCTGTGTGCTCCTGTGGTACCCCACATTGGCTTGATGCACACTGGAGTTGGGTGCAGGAGCTGAGCACATCCCTGAAATGGGCTGGGAGACAATATGGCAGCCCATGCAGGCTTCACGTAAGTGACCCTGACATCTGAAACAAGCTCTTCTGCATAATCGGTGATGCTTATTGGCAGAAACTAGATACCTGTAACTAGGTATCTGTGGACCATTAGATGTCAGAAAAGGTTATTAGCATATTCCAATGCACCTATTCTGGCCATTTTTTACTGGCTTGAAAGTCATTGCCCTGTCCAGCAAGACTACTTTGTATACCTTGCAATTTGTTTCAGTTTAGAGCACAGGCATTTGTTTATGTAGTTAGAATTTTAAACACTGATTGAATAGTTTCTAATTTGTGCCTGAGAGTTTACACATAATCTGCGAGCATACAAAAATTTGCAATTTTATGTCAATGATGGTTTAAACATCAGCAGAGAGCAGTGATATGCTTTTATTGTATATTTTAGAGTGCTGATTGAATTGGTTTCTCACAGTATTTGTCAAGGCTGGAACAGACAGTGACACTGCAGAATCTTATATGCTGTACAGAAGAAATCTACAAACATTCGACTAGGGGAGGATTTAGTTCCATTACGTGGGCTTCCTCACATAATCGCAAAGGTAGCATGGAATAGAGGAAAGAACACCGGACTGGTCCCGGGGCTCTAGATGGTTTCACATTCTTCACTAATCACTCAGGTGGCTTTGGGAAAGCCACTTAGCTTCAATAGACTTCTGTTTCCTCATCTGTAAAATGAAGTGAGGTGACTTCTTGTTAAGTTTGGCAGATTAAACACTTGTGTTTATGTACCTGTTCTCTCCAAACACCTCTAAACTTTGCAGTAAGGAAATAAAAAGACATGAAAAACAATGATAAAGAGAACAGGAAAGGACAATGGCAATAACAGTAATAACATTTTGAAAGCAAGACAGAGGTGACCCAGTGGTAACTCAGCTGCCCTGAGAAAACAGAGCCTCAGCGAAATTAGGGGAGGCCCAGAAGCAAAAATGTTCTTACTAGGGTCCCAGAAAGACTCAGTAATAGAAACCCAGGACCTTCTAAAAGTGGGAACACATTAGGTTCAGAAACAGGGAAGTAGGCTAGAGATATGCATAAAAAGCAAATTCATCAGAGAACTCCTCCCCAGCCCTGCCCCATATCTCTGGAGCTTCAGCTGGGAAAGCTGGGCTGACTCACTTCTGGTGAATGTGGTCTGCTCTCCTCCTGCTGGGAAAGCCCAGGTTCTCACATCATGTTCAGGCAGGGTTCTAAGAGGGCAAGTCAAGGCATGCAAAGACTCTTGAGGCCTAGGCTTGGTATTGACATAGTCTGTCTTCTATGCATTCAGTTGAGCAAAGCAAGTCACAAGTGTAGCTCAGATTCAAGAGCTGGGGAGGGATAGAGTCTACCTCTTGATGGACAGTGCTGCAAAGTCACACTGCAAAGGAGTGTGGCTACAAAGAAAGAAAGAGTTGTGGCTGGTTTTGGAAACAACCATAAGGCACAATAAAGATGAGATTCCTGAAAAAGTTCACAGTTTTCAAACTTGTACACTAAAGATAAGGCCATTTGCAAAAAAGATTGAGGTAGAAAATTCAAAACTTGTGCAAAGCATTAGTAAAGACAGTAATTGATACTCAGGAAATTAACTTGTACTGTTGAGGCAGGCTGCTTGTGGCTGGGGCCTGTTACAACTGTTAGGAGGTCAGAGGAATAATTGAGTGAGAATGTTAGTAACACACACACAAAAGCAGAGCTGGCAGGAACTCCGACAATGCAGTAGAAGTGGCCTCAGTCAGCGTGGCTGCCCTGAAGGTGCCACAGAGACAATACCACCTGCCAGGAGTCAAGAGTCCCACAGGTCTGGGGTGTAGCCTCTTTGGGGGTGAAGCCCAGGTTTAAGTACTTGTTTTTATTTTCAAACCACAGGCAAACGGTTTCTGTTGCCAGAGCAGCAACCATTGAAAACTTTTTCCTGTTCTACTGAAGGTTATACTTCCGATCCACATTCTGTTCTCTTGAGCTGAGGAAGTATTGCATATAAATTAATTCTGCATTATACTGACGTAATTTTTCTATTTGCCAACTGTGTAAGAGCTAATTTGTATTATAAAACCACATATGTTGTAAAATAGACTCCACTGAGGCATTAAGGAAAAGTCTTCATAGTTGCATAGAGAGGTTCTCAGCCTCTTTTCCCAACTTGCTTTCAAGAACATGCCAGCCGTCAGGCTTCTATCATGTAGGCAACAGGGTGGATGAGCCTAATTGGAAATGTATACGGATACCGACTTTAGGGATCCCTCAATCAAAAGCCCAGCCAAATCCTGGCCAACATGGTGAAACCCCGTCTCTACTAAAAATACAAAAAAAATTAGCTGGGCATGGTGGCATGCGCCTGTAGTCCCAGCTACCCGGGAGGCTGAGGCAGAAGAATTGCTTGAACCCGGGAGGCAGAGGTTGCAGTGAGCCGACATCACACCACTGTACTCCAGCTTGGTGCCTGGTGACAGAATGAGACTCTGTCTCAAAACAACAACAGCAAAAAAAAAAGCCCAGCCGAATCATCCCACAGATCAGTCTATCTCCTCAAGAGCACAGAACTTCCAGTCAACTTTTTATTGCCTTGCTTTTAAAGTATAAGGGATGGCCAGGGATATCAGCTATTTGATAAAAGCTTCTAATTTGAGAGACACAGTCAACAGAAACAATGGGAACAAAAGCAACAGAAAAGAGGTAGGGACAATGTAAAGAACAGAAACAAAGAAAAAGCTAAAAAATGTAAAACTATAAATAATATCCTTTGAGTATAAAAGATGGTATTGCATATATAAAATAAGAACAGAATGTTATAAAAAAGAAATATTCAAGGAACAAAAAAGAGCTCCTAGAGCTTAAAAAGAAGATGGCACAAATGAAAATTTTAATAGAATTGTTGGAAGATAAAGTATACTAAAATGACAGACAGAAAAATGGGATTTTTTAAAAACTAGAGGATTAATCCAGCAGGTGCAATATCTAACTAATAGAAGTTACAGAAAGAAAAAAAAGCAGAGGGAAGGATATTACAAAATAAATGAATTAAGAAAATTTCTAGAACTGAGAGTCAAATCTCTAGCTTGAACCGTTAACTCACAAATAGGTGGGAGGACGCACATCACACGCTACCTCACTGTGTGAGAGAAGGTCTGAAAAGTTTTAAGTGGAAAAAACCTCCCAATAATCACAACCATAAAAATGAAAACCCAAGTGTCATTAGTCTTCTCAATAGCAAAATGGGGAATTCAGAGGGAAAATAATATCCAAACTAGAGTTTTATACCCAGAGAATCTCAATTAATATGAGGGAATAATTAAAGCCTTTTCAGATACATAAAGACGCAACATTTTATCTCCCACCAACCTCTTCTTAGTTAATATCAGCCCATGTGCTCCAAGAAAACCAGAAGATATATCAAGAAAGAAAAAAACACGAGACCCAGAAAACAAAAACCTCAACTCAGAAGGTATGCCAAAGAAATCTCCAGGGCGATGGGGATGGAGATGCAGGTGCACTAGCTATGAAAC
Organism: Alouatta palliata; assembly: GCA_004027835.1. Taxonomy (NCBI): domain Eukaryota; kingdom Metazoa; phylum Chordata; class Mammalia; order Primates; family Atelidae; genus Alouatta; species Alouatta palliata. The sequence goes on from PVKV010008269.1 coordinate 74,870, forward strand.
AAGCTTGAAGAGCAGCAAATCCCTGGAGAAGTGGGGCACAGAGGCTCCAGAAAAATGTTACAAAGGGAAGGATGAAAGCTTACAGAATACCCGATTGCTTGAAAGCAGTGAGAAATTATTCATTTCTAGAAGTCTAGGAATAAATATTCATTAATATTGGATTAAGAAAATAGACTTTTATTAACTCCATAGAAAACAAAAAAAAATGTGCATAAGTGGAAATGTGGATGGTATTGAGATGGTACAGTACTGTAAGCATTGAATAGTGATATAATAATAATTAATGATACAATAATATCCAGGGATGGGGGACAGGGAAATTCATGAGTGTGTGGGAGCATTAAGAGTGTCATTCTTGGCCAGGCACGGTGGCTCATGCCTGTAATCCCAGCACTTTGGGAGGCCAAGGTGGGTGGATCACAAGATCAGGAGTTCGAGACCAGCCTGGTCAATATGGTAAAATCCTGTCTCTACTAAAATTACAAAAATTAGCTGGACATGGTGCCGAGTGCCTGTAATCCCAGCTACTCAGGAGGCTAGGCAGGAGAATCACTTGAACCCGGAAGGCAGAGGTTGCAGTGAGCTGAGATCGCACCATTGCACTACAGCCTGGGTGACAGAGTGAGACTCCATCACATACACACAAAAGAGTGTCATTCTTGCTCTGCCATAATAGAAAGATATAGATAATATTTAAATCCAAAACACGAAGAAATAGCTGAATAAATATGCCATTTAAAAATAAGGAGACAAAAACCAAAATGAACATCTAAACATATTGATATTAATTGTCTCTGAGGAGAGGACACTGGGGATAGAAAAGCCTGGGGCAGGAGAATCCTGTTTTTGAGTATAAGCCTTTTGCAACAAAATAATTTTTCAAAGTACACATATAACTTTGATATAAGTTTTAAGAAAGGTTAGAAAGCATTAGACCCTCATTAAAGTAGAGCAAATCTTTTGGTAATCTTACCATCCAGAGATCATCACTACTCTTACCTTCACATTTTTTTTTTTACATAGTTGAGACCTTTATGTATATTCAATTTTGTATCTTGCTTTGTCACACATCCATGTCATGAACGTTTCTCCTAAATTATGTAAAACATAAACAAGAAATAAATTGATAAAGAGGAGCTTATGGTAGATATCTTTTATAGGTCCTTTCTTTCTACAAGATAAAATGTAATGATTTGGACCAGATACAATATTCTGAAACTGGGTGGAGGATAGTGTCAATTTAAAATTATCCTGTCCACTTATCAAATCATGCTTTCTTTTGTTGGGCGGATGTTCAGAATATATGATCCTTGATGAAATAAGCATCCATGTCTATTGAGACATGACATCACCTTCAGGAAAATGACTTTGTGACAATTTATTTTACAGTAACACTTACATGTTATATCTGCAGAGTGCTTATGAACTTTTAAGAGCTTTCTCTTGCCTTATCTCACTCACTTCTGACAATAACTTCATAAAGTAGGTAAATAGACAATTTTTTGGATCCCAAATGCATTAATATTTAATATAATGTAAATGTTACTAACAGTGTCTATCTTAACACTTTGGATTTGTTCAAGATAGTGCTTTCTCATGTAATATTGCATGAGATTCTTTGTTTAGGAGACGGGCTATAGAAAATTCATGGAAATGCTGGAATGCTGATGGAAATTTCATGCCTTGCCTATTTCTCTCCACCCACCCACCCACCCACCCATCCATCTATCCATCCGTCTATCCACCATCTGTCCATCCTTCCATCCATCCATCCATCGACTTATAGTCTGACAGCTATAAAAGAGGTCATATGGATTATCAGATAATTCTTCTTTTTGGCCAATTGTGGGATCATGTCTTAGTTATAACGTGGGTTTCTCTTCTCTTGCTCTGATGGTAGTTTTCTTAGCCTTTTCCCTTTGAATAAAGTCTGGATAGTAGTATTTGCAGGACCCCAGCAAGGTTGGAGGTGGGAGGTGGGGGGCTGTTCCATTAACACAGTGAGGAGGAAGAACCATCTGATTTTATGCAACTACAGACTGAATCATGAACTGGTCTGGGATCTGGAGGTCTGGATGGGCCAGTCAGAATAAAATGTCCTAGTCTTTTTAAACAACAGTTTCTTTGCCTAAAACACAGAAATAGAATTCACACCTATTTCAAAGGCATGTTGTGAAGATCAGAATACATTTTTGCATCATTTTAAGATGTTTTGGAACCCTTGTGTTAAAGGAGTTGAAAGCCCTCCACCTCGGGTGCATGAAAAATAATCAAAGTTCAGCCCATGCAACCATGAAGCTTGAGAGAGACCACAGCTAAGAATGGAAAGGAGGCCTATAACTCTAATACATTACACTCTTGCAGCCTGAGAGCCAGCTTCTCCAAAAACTGCCAGAAGGAAGTGCAAAATCCCTCTCTACACTCTTCTCAAAGCTCTTAGGGAAGTCCTTTCAGCTCTGTTATCTTCATGGGTTCTCTGCGGGTGTGCCTGTGGAAATAACAACATGTTTGGCTGGAGGAACACCTGTCTTCTGAACCCTGACTCTTCTTTATTTTCATTTAATTAGAGTTGATTTCATTTTTGAAGTTTCCTATTTTTTAAGAAGGCAAGGAATTATCTTGATTTATAATTTGCCTAGAACTTATTGTTGTCTTGCTATGACCCAAAGAAAAGGGTACGTGGAAAGATAGGTCCTATCAGAGACTTCTGGGGCCACTGGCCACTGATGGAACCTCCTCTTTCTACCCTAACTAAATATGAGAATAAAAACAGCCACCAAACATCTGTTATCTTCATCAGGAAGCTGGACTTTCGGTTTCATACCACACACATGAAATGGAGAAACCAAATCAATTGAAGGCACTGTAGACTCAGAGCTACATATATATGTATTTAATTTTAAACAACTGCCTGTCACAAAATGCAAAGTATTGCTTTCTTTTCAGTGTGGGAAGGTGGAAAATAAGAGCATAGTGTGCCTGCAGGGCTTGCACCTTGCGCCCTTGGAGCTAGAACGGTGCTTTTGGGATTCTCTTTCTGTCCCCTAGATGGCAGCAACATTCTTTGGTGCCTAACCGGTAAATTGCTCTGTTGCTCAGCAAACCTCTGGAGAACGTTCAAGTCCCGCCTGTTTGGTCTTGGCTCTCCAATTGACATAGTACCTCTACTGTGCTATTTACGTGACTGCCTGGCTTTGTGAGTCTACTATTTATTAATGAGAATAAATGACTTTCTCTGTTGTATGGAAAAATAATGGTTTTGTATATCCAGGACCGTTGGTATCTCTAGAGCAGGGTTTCTCAGAATTGGCATGATTGACCTTTCGAGCTGCGTAATTCTTTGCGGTAGGGGGCTGTGCATTGAAGGATGCTGGCTTTTAGATTCTAGTGGTACTTCTGCCTTCCCCACTTCAGTCATGACAACCAAAAGGTCTCCAGATATTGCCAAATATTTCCTGGGGAGCAAAATCAGCCCTGGCTGAGAACCGCTGAATTAGGTTGTTTTACTTATCTCCAGAGATGGGCCCCTGTATGACTATCATTTCATTTTGTAGGGATGGTTAAATTAAAGCACACTTACTTATACTTTTTTTCTTTTTCCTTTTTTTTGAGGTGCAGTCCTGCTCTGTCACTCAAGCTGGAGTGCAGTGGCGTGATCTCGGCTCACTGCAACCTCCACCTCCTGGGTTCAAGCAATTCTCCTGCCTCAGCCTCCTGAGTAGCTGGGATTACAGGTGCCCACCACCACGTCTGACTAATTGTTGCATTTTTTAGTAGAGATGGGTTTTTACCATGTTGGCCAGGCTGATCTCAAACTCCTGACCTCAAGTGATCTGCCCACCTTAGCCTCTCTACTTATAATTTAAATATATTCTACTTTTTTGTTTGTTTGCTTGGGGGATATTTTTTCTGGAGGAGAAAGAAATGAAGCTGAAAAGACAATTAAAACTACATGTAAAGACGTTGCAGATCTTACCTCCAAGGAGAAGATTGAAGTTTTCAAATTATAGCTTCCTATTTAATAGCCACACACATAGGCTTTTGTTACTTTTTATTCCTTTTGATTTTAACTAGCCTGGCTGAATATGAATGATGGGGAAGGAGAAAAGCAAAACGGGGTTATACTTGAAAATTGTTTTAGTCAATGAAAAAGGTTTAAAGAATTATAGAAGGATTGTAGAGGTCACTTGGTCCAACTTGTGAGCCTTAAATCTGGGATACGGTAGTCAGGGTATAAACTGAGTGGGAGCCAGGCAGTATCATCACAGGTGCTCAGCTCGATGGCTTCTCCTTCGTGAGAAAGGCGAAGGCAATTTAAAACCAAAGAGAGAGATCTGGTTTTCTGCAAAACAAAACCAAAGCCAGTCCCCTCTCCACCCAATCTTCCATTGTAAATTCTGAGAAGAAGGGAGCACCAGGCCTGGAGGATGCTATCAGAACAGGACTCCTGAGGAATTACATGCACCCGAGATGGTGATGGGGCCTAGGTATAATAACCAACACTCTACCTTCTATTAAATAGGAACTTTCTTCCGATTTGTTCCAGAAAACCCCACACTCAGCGAGCGTTCCAGTGAGTGGAGAAGGAAACAGATGTGAGACCAGACCCAGATCTGAACAAATTTGCTGGGTGAGTTCACTGATTCTTCCTTCTTCGGGAAGTTTTAGAGAAAGGAGGTAATTTCTGGAAACCAAGTCAGTCTTGGAAATGCATGCACAGAACATCTGTGGTGAAGGGACCATGATGGTCTGTGAGGGGACCATCAGCTATGAAGGAGGGACCATGTTCCCACCTTTAGAATAGATATGATTTCCAAAATAGCAGGAATGCTTTTTCTGGTAAGGAAAGACAGAGGACAGAAAATGAGGTCCAAATTGAATGGTCTGAGCTGTCTTCATCTGAACCTAAACAGTTATGATGGAATCTCAGGAGGAGCCACATAGTATGAAAGGGTTTAATACTGAGTGAGCCTGGAGGAGTGACAGTAATGAAAGGATGGAAAGAAAGCCCAGTTCAGATTTACAAGATGTGTCTGTTCCTTGAGGACACTGTTGCATTTCTCTTGAATTTTTCTACACTGCTGGGTTAAGCTCTGTCAAGAATCTCTGTCTCATTGGGAAATGAGATATTTTCTACAATTTGTTTTTTCCCCTTATGATTCCCATTGAGTTAAGGGCTGGCACCTCAACAAGAAGCTCAACAGCCCCAGAGAGAGCGATCCCTTAGAGAGCTGAGGCCCAGGAAGAGAGATCCCTTAGAGAGCTGAGCCCCAGGGAGAGAGATCCCTTAGAGAGCTGAGCCCCAGAGAGAGAGATCCCTTAGAGAGCTGAGCCCCAGGGAGAGAGATCCCTTAGAGAGCTGAGCCCCAGGGAGAGAGATCCCTTAGAGAGCTGAGCCCCAGGGAGAGAGATCCCTTAGAGAGCTGAGCCCCAGAGAGAGCAATCCCTCAGAGACCTGAGCCCCAGGGAGAGACATCCGTGAGGAGCTCTCCCTGCATTGACTTGGCTCTGTGGCCTCCGTGAAGATGCTCAGATCTTGTCAAATAGTGTCTCATTTGCACTGCAGTGCACGTCACAAAGCCCTGTGGATGCAAAGGAGGTGACAACAAAAAAGGTTAACAGCAAACTGGGGATAGTGCCAGGAATGGAACTTGATTCCTTAATTCTTGTTCCAGAACTCAAGCCGCCTGGCTTTGCCAGGGCCAGCCTGACTGTTCATAGAGCTGTCATTTGGTTTTTGGTCATTTATATACCGTTTGCTAACTGTTCATAATTTCAGTGCAATTTTGCTCAGAACATGGGAAACAAAGAGCAAAACAAGGGGCTCTTATGTTTTTCCCTGCTGTCGTCAGTGGATGAAGTTGGCTGGGCAAGAGTACAAGCTTTTTCTTGCTACACTTGATGGAGTTTCTTTTTTAAAAAAATGAACATTTTTAAAGAGAAAATGTCAGTGTGCCGAGTAAATGCAGGTTGCCCTGTTAAATGTTTAAAACGTAGCATTTATCGTAGGGTTAGGGTCAACAGATTAATCATTCATCAACAAAGATTTGAACAGATGCAAATCATTCGTTACTGTCAGAGCTACTCCTGACCCCCACTGAGTCTTTGTGCAAAATAGAAAAAGGGGGTTCTCTGGGCAGAAACAGCTCGGTACCAGGCCACATGACTTCAGTCCCTAACTCTCATTCACGTGCCTTTGTGCGGTGTACAGACAGTGCAACTGTATATGGCTGTATGCTGAGGGAGAGACTGGGCTGTACATTATGCCATTAGAGTGGAAGTTTTCCTGAAAAATTAGGTCTTGTGTAGAACTTAAACAAAAAGTCCCTCCTTTTTGGGTATGGCAAACAGAAGGAAGCAAGTTGCTTATTCTAAGGGAAAAACTACAGAGGCGTGCTGGGGTTTTGCCCCTAAATTCTTTACCCCTACAGCTGGGATAATATAGCTTCCTCTCTGTAGGAGCAATCCTGGCTGAAAGGAGAAGGAAAAGAAGGACCTGAGGACTCAGTATTGAATGAATCTCATCTTTCAGCTTCGCGTTGTTACCTTGTGTCCATCTAAGCACAGACCCTTGGTTTTTTGGTTCCTGCCCTATCTTCAGAGTTCTCTTAGTGGCGGAATTTGTGCCCATTTTTTACCCCTTATTTTCCCTCTTATCCTTCAGGTTCTTCCTGAACCCATGACTGGGACCCTATGACCATTTGCTATGTCCTCCTGATGCCACGTGCCTTTCTGACTCCCTGGAAGCCTTTATGCCTCCAGGAAACTACCACAGGGAATTCTGACACTGGCCTCACCTGTTAGGGTGACTGCCTGGATCAAGGGCTTATTTTAGACCTATAAATCCTATTCATGTTTCCTATCTTTTACTCCATGGATCTATTTCCTGGTTTTGGATTAATCTTTAGAAGCATGATTCTCAAAAATGAATGCTTATTAGAATTGCCTAGGGAGCTTTGTAGAATTGGGTGCCCAGATACACTCCTGCCCACTGAAATTAGAATGCATGGGAGGCACAGGCACCTGTATCTTTAAACCTTCACAAGTTATTTCAACTGGCGGGCATGGTTAAGAACACTGTTTAGAATCACATCCCATATTTGTGTACTCTTTTTTGTTTGTTTGTTTGTTTTCTTTCTCTCTCCTTCATTTCTGAAGTTTGCTCTTTGATTAGTCAGCTTTTTTTTTTTGTTTCCATGTTGAGACTCATGAGGCCTTCACTTAGCCTCACGAGTCTGATTGCTCTGATTTTTCCTGGGACAGCCTGGCTCACCACCAGACAAGCTTAAATTATGATTATGTTTTGGAGCCAGAAGGCTGAGAGGGCTATCTGGAGACCCGAAGTTAGCCTTTTGTGGTTTCTTTATCCTGTAATTCTAATAAATGCAATTCATCAACCTGCCTTGCACAGGAAAGAACATTCTTTGTAGGCAGACCTCAGCTTATGAATGGGCTATGTCCCAAAAGTTGTTTGTGGTCAGTTGTTAGGGATATATAACTCGATTCCCAGAATAACAAATTTACAAAGGAAAGTTTCAGGTCACAATAGTCTACTGAGTCTTTGAAAACCTGAACTTTAGAACTAATAGAGCCAAAAGCTCAAGTCACCCTCTGTTATTAGGCTGAACCATATGAAACTGACATTTTTGTATGTTAAGAATAGTTGAATATTGGCAATTTTCTGTGGGCTCAACCAATAGTTTTGGTTTAGGAAGGGGAAAACATTGAAAGCACTAGATTAGAGTGTTTCAGAACAGTTCATGTTTATCAAGATTCTAAGAGGACTTTAAAGGACTACCCTCTTTTAAAAAAATCCTTGCAGCCACTTCAGTCTCTCTCCTTCTAGCCAGGTAAAATGTAAGCAAAGAGAGCACAGACCTTCCGAGGGAGCAGGTATACAAATGAGGAGGGCTTTAGCAGGTGTGGACTTCTGTTGATTCTGCTGGTGAATAAGGTGGGCCAGAGGAGTCTAGGTGAGCAGGAGGGAGATGAGGGCTCTCATGTCCGTAGCCTCCAGGTGAGCAGATGGTCCCAGACAAGCCTTTCAGGTATGTGTGGAAAATTCTGCCCTGCCCTTTCTTTGAGCTTTCCTCCTGGGGTAGGGGACAGCAGTGGTTGGGGTGCTGTCAGGAGCAGGCCAGACTGCAGGCATGAGCTGAAGAGTAGCATCTTTGTCACACCCATGGTCACGTGACTGCTGAGAGTGTGTAGGTGAGGCCAGTGAAAGTTATCTGCCTGGACAAGTGATGAGTGTTGTTTGGATGAGTCAAAGCTTTGCGCCTCACTTAGTGTGCATTATCCTTGCAAAAGAAATTGTACATTTTAGACAGTGAATGGATTACTTTGTGAGTCACAAAGCTGCTGTATGTCCTTTCCTTACTTATACAGGAAAGGCCATTCTGCCTTTAGAGCTCAAGATAAATGCCTAATACATAGTAGCGATGTGCTAATGATTGCCTGGGAATGATCACTTTTTTCTATGGAAAGCTCAAAGGTCATGTGTGTAATTCTTCTGGAGGAAAATGTAGCAGTTGTCAGAAAAATTTTCATACATTTGTATTGCTTAGGAAACTGACTACTTTCAGAGAAGGCTGTATGTTCATTTAGAAAACAATAGGTTTCTTTGTTTTACTGTTAATTATATATTTGATATAGGAAAACACTCCTCCACTGATGCTTATCCTTTCTCCAATAATCCAAGTTCCTATCTTGACTCTATACAAATTAAAATTCTATTTGCATCAAACATTCATTCAATAAAGTGGCTTGAGAACTGTGCTGCTCCAAATGAATTCTAGGTCAACAAGTGGAAATCTTTGCGCCCTTCTGGAGTTGACTGTCTGAGGACAACTGCAGATTTACGTTTAGAACCGATGAGAATGGAAACAGAATATGATTACAAAAGATTCGACTGTCAGGACTGCAAAGATTATAGAAGCTCCTTTTTTCCTCCTTAGTCAAGCATAAGTACATAGAAAAATTGGAGTCCATGTATAGTAGCCCTCAGAAAACTCTGGGTCACATTCTTCAAAAGAAATGAATGCAGCAGCAAATAAATGATTACAAATTCCGTGGACTCTGAAAAATATGGACCTTTTAGCTTTTGCAGTGATTTCCATAATGCATTTTCCTTCACCATGACATCTTAATGCCATATGTTGCCTGTTTTCACATGTGAGATCAATTCTGAATCACTTTGTGCAATTATGTAAAGTTCAAGAAAATAATGTTACTGTCAGCCATTTTTGAAAATCTTCCCTTGATAGAGTCTCACTCTAGACTAGTAACACTGAATTGTTCTTTCAATTTTGTTTTGTATTTTAGAATACAGTTAAAAAGTTTGTAGGCATCTTTTAAAAATGATTTCTAATATACCTCTTTCAAAGCTTTGTTTATTTTTAAGGCAGTTTGGAGTGGTCTTTAACGATTTTAATAAAAGTCTATGAGCATTGCTCATTGGCTATTTCCAGACTGGAGCCAATCTGACTATAGAAGAAATCATTCTATTTCTGCATAGGAGCCCCAATGAAACACAGAGACACACTCTTATTCGTGCTGTGACAGTCTCTGGAGCCTTTTGCTTCAGCCTCAGACAAGGGGAGAAATCATATCAGCTTTGCTCATCCTCTTCCATCTGTGATTACGTTACTTACAGAGTGAGAGGCACGGACTGACGCAAGGCACGTGCAGAAAGCGACATGACACCAGCACTACTGTCTTGTAATTTGGGCGTGTCCAGGGCTGAGATAGGGGCTGGGAGAAGGCAGAGATGAGAAGCCTCTTTCTAAGAGCATAATCAGATTAAACTTATCTTCGGAGGAATATAACTAAAATAGTCTTTTCACCGTGGGTACATGAATTTATATAGAATGTTCAGAAAATGGAGTGTTTAGATAAAAAGGCAGAGATGCAGCATATAGAATATAGATAGATAAGTGATTCTAGCCTTAATTAGTGAAATGCATAGCTAGTATTGGAGGGATAAAAATTCAGTAGATAAGAACTATAAACCAAATGAATTTGAGGCAAGTTTGTAAGCAGGTACCAAAGATAAAGGCCATAAGGGCCTTCACAAGGGCAATAAGACATTGCAGAAGTTTCAGTTATTGAATGTCAGTGTTCAAAAAGCAGCGACCTAGCATACAAGTAGAGATGGTATATCAAGAGTGAAGGGGCTATCAATACTGTCAAATGCTGCTGAGGGGAAAAGCAAGATGGTGGTAGAGATTGATCACTAGATATGGCCAGACAGACCAAGATCAATCTGTCTATCAATTATCTCTCTCTCTCTCTCTATGAATCATCTATTATATATTATATAATACATATACATGCACATAAACACACATACAGAAATTGAGGAATATTATTAGAAAACCTGATTATACAGCCCTTGAAATAGATTTTTTTGCAGAATTTAAAAAACTTACTGATTTGTAGGTTGACTTTGTATTAATTATTGCAGAATAATTCAGATATTCTCATGTTCTTGGAGCACCTTGTACCTTGTATTTCTTGAAATGTCAAAGGCATTAGGAAGAAAGTCTAAATTTTTATTAGAACTTTATTGCAATACTTAATAAATTGACTATGCTTTCATTTATTTTGATCTTTGGTAAGAATTCATAGGGCATATGAGTAATTATTTTTCCTATTAGAATTCAACTGTCGTAACTCTATCCAGAATCAGGATCATCACAGGACTTTTGAGCTAACAGGGTTGAAAGACAAAGGAGTGTTAAAACAGAAAAGCAATTTGATGTAATAAAAAGAACACTGCTTTCAAAGTTAGAAAACTTGCGTGTAAATTCTAGATCCATAACTTACTATTTGATTTTCTGTAAGTTTGTGGAGTCTCAGTTTTCTAATCTGTAAGGTGAGGATAGCTAGCACTTACATGCTTGTGGGAAGGGTCAAATAAGGTAGTGTATCTAAAGCACATAGTGCATGCCTGATATGGGCTAGGAATTCATGTCATACTGGTTGCCCTCCCTCATTACACCCAAAGTCCCAAAAATAGATTAGCCCAGCCAGGACCAGAACCAGGCCTCCTGACTTGATTTCCAAACTTGCCCATTTCTTATAATTTTTGACTTTGCTCCTGTCTTGAAAACTGTTAATTTCTCCAGTAAGCCATCACGATTGTGAATGGAGATGGAGGCGGGAAGCCTCTTGCCTCATGTGCCTTGGCTCTGAAGTTATGGTCATTGAGACCCTCACATGGAAGTTGGTTGTAACGTGGAAACTATCCAAAAATAATCAGAAAGAGGCTGCTCTGTAATGCAAGGAGTTTTCATAAAACATAAGCATTAGTGCTCATTGTGTAGGAAAACTTAAGTGAGAATCAGTGTGTGACATTCCAAAATTACTGGTCTTTCACAGTACTGAGAGGCCTGGGACAGCTTTTTATCATCTATTTCCAAAGGGAAAAAATATGTTTTCTCAACAGATACAGGAACTGATCAAGTTCATGCTGGCTGCCACCATTCCTCTGTCTCCCCGCCAGCACAGGCTACGCATGCCTATTTTTAAGTCATGTACTTTGTTCGTTCCCATCTCCACATCTTGGCCTATATCTTCCATTCCTCCCTCCTTTCTCCACCCACTGGAAATCATCTTTACTCTCTTTGAGACTTATGTAGCCATCCTCAGAAGCTAGCTGTATTCATATATATGTGTGTGTGTATATATATATATATATATATATATATATATATATATATATATTAAAAGCCCAACACTGAAGAAACTCTCAATCCTCAGAACAATGGATAACCATTTAATCTAGAGAATAAAGCTATGCAAAGTTTGACAGAAAGACCACACTGACCACAGTTCCCCTGTGGCTTTCTATCTTCTAAAATTTATACTGGTGACAGACAGGACTCTTCATGGGTCATCTTAGGACTAGTAATGACAGAAATAAAACTTATAGGCCTGGATCATTAGTTTCAAGAAAATGTATTCTGCACCATCAGTGATATGAAGTAGCACAGACAAAGGACACCTCTGAGCCCCTCTGCCCCCTATCTAGGGTGATGGCTCTGGGTGATGCTGATGGTTAGCACCCCATCAGACTGAAGAATCTGTGAGATCTAAGATCCTCTAGGATAAAGAATTTCATTCTTTTCCCAGCAAAAGGACTGTGTCATCAGAGATAGCTCCTGCTTATATGTAAAGCAATAATTCTGGTACTCAGTAAACTTAGTGGCTAATGCTAAAATTCAAGCTTAGTTGTGAGGCCACTGGAGAGTGTGGAGTCCTGCTCAGTGCCTGTTCTCACAGGCTGGCCAAGCCTAGGAGAGCCATAACAAATGCTGATGCAGTGGGTTGTCATGCAAAGAGCACTCACAAAGGGAGCAGAAAGATCCAAGTTCAAGCAAGCCCCTACTCCTGACACAGCAACTAGCTGTGTGTTCTTGGGCAAGAGGGTCGATTTCCATGTTTCAATCTCCTCATCTGTTAAATGGTGGAAAGTTTGGCTTCTGTTTGGTTTTGCCTGGGTGCATTCATGTTGAGGTAGGAGGTGGGACTTGACTCCAGAGGTGAGGTTTAGACACTGAACTAAACTGAGGACTAGCAAAAACAGTGACAGGGTGGAAGCAGCTTCCCGTAAGACATGCCCATCAGTGTGCTCTGTCGTTTCCTGTTGCTGTGGCAACACCTTGACACTGCCTCCCCTTTTCATGGCAATGACCCAACAATCCAGAAGTTACCACTCTTTTTCTAGAAATTTCTGCATAATACACCCCTCATTTTGCATATAATTAAAAGTAGATATAAATATGACTACAGACCTGCCTCTGAGCTGCTACTCTGGTCACACTGGCTCTGGGGTAGCCCTGTTATGCAAGGAGCAGTACCTTTGCTGCAGCTGCACACTGACGTTACAATAAAAGTTGCTGTCGCTGTCTAATGCCACTGGCTCACCCTTGAATTCTTTCCTGGTTGAAGCCAAGAGCTTTCTTCTGGGGCTCACCTGACCTGCAATTTTGTGGCTCGCCTGCCCTGCATCAATGTTACTGAATGCAGCTGACTTGTCAGCTGAGGGCTGGTTTATATTCTTGAATTTCCCTTATTTTCTTCCACCTTAGTTGAGGGCAAAACCAGAAATGTAGTTTGGGTGATATTCTGCTTGTATCCATTCACTTGTACCCTAAGAAATGGATGGCCATAGGATCTGTGAAGGTGAAAAAAGATGCATTGTTGACACTTGAGTTTAAGTCAGGTTGTCTTGAGTCTGTAAGATAGAGAGGTCCCTGCTGGCTTCACCATGTTCAGCAGCTGTGAAGTTATTTCTCTCAGGACAAACTGATGGCTGCAGACCTTTTAGAAACATTTCATTCTTAGGTATCTACTGTGGATTTTTTTTTAAAAACAGATCATTTGAACATGACTGTCATCACTTATGAAATGTGGATAATAATACCTCCCTCTCAGGACAGCTGTGAAAGTTTACAACAATAGAACTGAAATGCTTCACACGTATTATGTGTTTTTTTTTTTTTTAATATATTTTTTATTGCATTTTAGGTTTGGGGGTACATGTGAAGAACATGCAAGATTGTTGCATAGGTACACACATGGCAGTGTGATTTGCTGCCTTCCTCCCCATCACCTATATCTGGCATTTCTCCCCATGCTATCCCTCCCCAACTCCCCACCCTCCGCTGTCCTTCCCCTTTCTCACCCCGACAGACCCCAGTGTGAGATGCTCCTCTCCCTGTGTCCATGTGTTCACATTGTTCAACACCCACCTATGAGTGAGAATATGCGGTGTTTGATTTTCTGTTCTTGTGTCAGTTTGCTGAGAATGATGGTTTCCAGGTTCATCCATGTCCCTACAAAGGACACAAACTCATCGTTTTTGATGGCTGCATAATATTTCATGGTGTATTTGTGCCGCATTTTCCCTGTCCAGTCTATCATCAATGGGCATTTGGGTTGGCTCTGGGTCTTTGCTATTGTAAACTGTGCTGCAATGAACATTCGTGTGCATGTGTCCTTATAGTAGAATGATTTATAGTCCTTTGGATATATACCCAGTAATGGGATTGCTGGGTCAAATGGAATTTCTTTTTTTTTTTTTTTTTTTTTTGAGACAGAGTCTCACTCTGTCACCAGGCGCTAGGCTGGAGTGCAGTGGCGCGACCTTGGCTCACTGCAACCTCCGCCACCCGGGTTCAAGCAATTCTCCTGCCTCAGCCTCCCAAGTAGCAGGGACTACAGGCATGCGCCACCACGCCCAGCTAATTTTTTTGTATTTTTAGTAGAGACG
>PVKV010008270.1:0-89170 GCA_004027835.1 Alouatta palliata
TATTCTCACTCATAGGCGGATGTTGAACAATGCGAACACATGGACACAGGGAGGGGAGCATCTCACACTGGTGTCTGTCAGGGGAAAAAGGGGAAGGGCAGTGGGGGGTGGGGAGTTGGGGAGGGACAGCATGGGGAGAAATGCCAGATATAGGTGATGGGGAGGAAGGCAGCAAATCACACTGCCATGTGTGTACCTATGCAACAATCTTGCATGTTCTTCACATGTACCCCCAAACCTAAAATGCAATAAAAAATGTATTAAAAATAAATAAATCTTCAAATACTGTGGCTGATTGCTTGTGTTCATCTTATTAAACTGTAATCTGAAAGCAAAAATGGTTTCAGAGCTTTGTGGAATACTCCATAGTTGCTATAATAAGCTGTTCTTATTTATGAAATACTATTTAGTGAACAAAATACATTGTATTTTAATTGTATTTTATACAATTTTATAATTGTAAAATATAATTAAAATTAAATTTTAGATGACACAAACAAATAAAAACACATTTAATTCTCATGGATTGGAAGAATCAATATTATGAAAGTGACCACACTGCCCAAAGCAATCTAAAGATTCAATGCAATTCCCATTAAAAACCCAACATTATTTTTTCAAGAATTAGAAAAAACATTCCTAAAATTTATATGGAACCAAAAAGGATCTTGAATAGACAAAGAAATAATAAGCAAAAAGAACAACTCTGGAGGCATCATATTACTAGACTTCAAGTTACATTGCAAGGCCGTATTTTCCAAAACAGCGTGGTACTGGCATAAAAGTAGGCACATAGAGAACTGTAACAGAATAGGAAACCCATAAATAAAGGTAAACACGTGAAACCAACTGATCTTCAACAAAGAATACAAAAACGTAAACTGGGGAAAGTACACTCTATTTAATAAGTGGTGGTGGAAAATCTGACAAGTGACATGCAGAAGAACAGAACTGGATCCCTGACTTGCACCTCATATTAAAATAAACTCAAGATGGATCAGACACTTAAATCTAAGACCTGAAATCATAAAAATTCTAGAGGAAAATCTAGGTAAAACTCCTCTGGACATTGGCCTGGACAAAGAATTTATGACTAAAACCCCAAAAGCAAATGCAACAAAAGCAAAATAAATATATGAGAGATTAAATTAAAAATCTTGTGTACAGCAGAAGAAGAAATAATCATCAGAGTAAACAAAAATCTCACAGCACGGGATAAAATATTTGAAAACTATGCATCCAATCAAGGACTACTACTATCCAGAATAGATAAGGAACTCAAACAAATCAGCAATAAAAAATAAATGTTTCCATCAAAAAGTGGACAAATGACATGAATAGACATTTCCTGAGAGAAGATATACAAATGGCCAACAGTCATATGAAAAATTGTTCAACATCACTAATCATGAGGAAAATGCAAATTAAAACCATAATGAGATTTCACCTTACTCCTGCAAAAAATGGCCATGATTGAAATGTCAAAAAACAATAGATGTTGACATGGATGTGGTGAAAGGGGAACACTTATACACTACTGGTGAGAATGTAAATTCTCACCTCTGTGGAAGACAGTATGAAGATTCTTTGAAGAGCTAAAACAAGGTCTACCATTCAATTCAGCAATCCCAATACTGGGGATCTGTCCAAAGGAAAATAAATGATTATATATAGAAAACACATAGACATGTATGTTTACTGCAGCCCAGTACACAATTACAAAAATATGGAACCAGTCTAAGTGCCCATCAATCAATGCTTGAATAAAGAAAACGTGATATATATGTACTGTGGCATATTACTCAGCCATAAAAGGAACAAAATAATGGTTTTTGTAGCAACTTGATTGGAGCTGGAGATCATTATTCTAAGTGAAGTAACTCAGGAATGGAAAATCAAACACCATATATTCTTACTTACAAGTGGGAGCCAAGTTATGAGTATACAAAGGCATATAGAGTGATATAATGAACTTCAGAATCTCAAAGGGAGAAGGATGAGGGGGGTGTATGTGATAAAAAATACATATTGGGTACAATGTATACTACTAGGATGACAGGTGCATTGAAATCTCAGAATTCACCACTATATAATTGACCCATGTAACCAAATACCATTTGTACCCCCCAGGCAATCGAAATTTAAAAATATATTCATTAAAAAATAATATTACCTACTTCAACAGATGACAATTAAGATTATGTTACACAATACTGACAAAGAAACAATATAGTGAGTATTAAAATTTCTCAGTAAATATTAGCTACAATGTAATTATTATACTCGTTTTTGTCATTATTTATTTATTTAATATATTTTTTATTGTTCTTTAGGTTCTGGGGTACATGTGCAGATCATGCAGGATTTTTGCATAGGTACATACATGGCAAAGTGGTTTGCCGCCTCCATCCCCCTAGACTATTTTTTTCATTAGCGTAGAAAAGTTTCCTTATCGATAGAAGTGAGTGAGGTTAAGAGCAGTGGCTCTCAAAATGTGGCCTTTCAGAGCGGTAGCAGTAGCATCCTGGGAACCTGTCAGAAATACAAATTCCTCAGTCACAGCAAGCTCTTAGGAAATGAAAAACTGTAGGAATTTGAGTTTTTGGCAAACTCTCCGTTGAATTACAATTCATGCAAAAATTTGAGAATTACTGAATCTGACAGCTGATACAAATATTTCCAATCTCCATAGATATTTTGAATTCAATCATTTGTCTTTTCTTTAAGTGGAAGGATCACATCATTTTAAAAATAATCATATTAATTGCAAGCACAATATCCTTAGTGTTCCAAAATTTACTTATCTTCTAGATTTTCCTTGTTACCTGTCAAAACAACGTTATCAAAATAGCAATAATCTAATCAGTCACTGTAGACAGAGAGATGATAGATTACAAATAAAATGTGAAATAGAGAGCTACACGGTTTGTAACCTCAGTAATTGTACAGTTATTTGTATGTGACAAAACATTCACATGTAAATGATATTGTAATCACTGCATATCAAAATAAGGATAATAATCAAAAAGTTAAAAAATAAAAAATACTTAAACTGAGCATTTATAACGCATGGC
This sequence comes from Alouatta palliata, assembly GCA_004027835.1. Taxonomy (NCBI): domain Eukaryota; kingdom Metazoa; phylum Chordata; class Mammalia; order Primates; family Atelidae; genus Alouatta; species Alouatta palliata. The sequence goes on from PVKV010008270.1 coordinate 3,075, forward strand.
TTGCCCTTTCAGCTTTAAAAATATTTGTTACATACACATGCATACACATATCTATATTTACACATATCTGTCTCTCTCTGTATATGTATGTACTCATATACACACATACATATGAATAACATTCCAATAAATTTAAAAAATTAATGAATTTGGTCTAGCTAAATAGAGGTATTTTAGAAATGGGTACAAAATTGTAAAAGTATCAGCCAATTGTTAAACTCACAATCTTTGATTACCTGAAATAATGCTGTACTTTATATCCCCATATGTTTACATGTGTATGCACATGTGCAGATCCAATCTCCAAAAAGTGTAATAATGTTTGCTTACAAATTGTGTTTCTTTAGCATTTAATGTTATTTTGTTTCTTTTAAAAAAACAGCATCCATATATATTGTTTGACAATTTTTTCCCCAGTTTGTCTGTTTAAATGACCAATAGGATATTTAATATTTGTCTAACATAGAGAAGAAACATAATAATTTTGACAAAAGTATGTTTTCACCTTTCATATACAGTTCTAAACCTGGTAGCACACTTACTTGAAAGGTGAGAAATATAACATGGCTGCAGTAAGTCACAACACCTATGGTGCTATCACAAGGCTAAATTTCTTTGTGTGTTTTGTAGGATACTGGTAAGTCCAGCAAAATACCATTTTGAGATGCTATTTTAAACATGACTCAGAATAAATTAAAAAATTGTCAAATAAATGTTTTAAATTAACACTCTGATTTTAAAATATAAAGCAATCAAAGACAGTGGTTTTCCAACATGAACATGCCAGGTATCAGAGGAGTATTACTGAGGCAAGGTAAAGAGTATGACAGAAATCACTGACACAGTCACTATGGATACGCAGAGCTATTCATAAGATATGTCATTGGTGTATTTTAGCTGCTCCACTTAAAATAAATCCTATGTTCTTGAAAGAATGTTATATTTATAGTCTCAGGAACTGTCTTGTTAGTCATGTAGTTTAGTAACAGTGCCAAAAATAGTTCAGACATTCTTGACCTTCCCTATCTAGCATATAAACCTTAACCTGAAAGGAGCAGCTTTGAAGTCAGAGGGCAGTTACATATCTGTATGATTTTGATCCTTAGTTTCTCTAAGGAGATTGCAAACAGTTACTTGATATATTACACAAAATATTTTGTACACAATCAGGAACAGTATAAATGATATTTAAACCCGTCATATCTTGCCAAATATCACTTGTGCAATTATAATACTTTTTTCTTTTAGAAGGAACACATTGTGTTTCATAATTTTGTAAAATTAAAAATTGTGTTATGCAACATGAGTTGCTTTACTTCTATGAGCTGTGCAACATTTGATGATGTCTTTTTGAAGACACAAAAGCAGATATTGACATGTAGTATCAGGCATGTCTTCTTTGAAAAGAGTTGTTAGTGCTTTTAAATATGAAGATGATGCTATAGCCATCAGCTGGGATCTGAGATAAATTGTTTTTTAAGTGTATTTGTATATTCAAAAGACTTAAGTAAACTTAAATCTTTTGTGGCATTGCCCTTTTATGAAATGGCTTAGCTTAGATATTCCAATTGCACATAAGTGATATTTTTTGGCTTCTTACTTCTTTATAACAAGTCAAATTACATTTTAAAATATTATTTTAAAATCATTGTTAACTAATATAAATATTTCAAATGTCTAGTAAGGTAGTAATTTATATATTCAAATATCTTTCTAAAAATATGTGTATATAGATATAAATAATATTACATCATGCATAACATATGTAGTGACTAAATTAAAAAGAAAGAGGTATTAAGTAAAAAATTCCATTATTCTCCATGACACTATCCTATATGTTATAAAATTTAAGCAAATATGTCTTCCATTTATGTTATGTTATCTTCATAGTAAATTAATTTTTTCAACCACTGTGAGTAAATCAAGACATAACTATTAATTTGGAATTCGTTATATAATTAATTTTATCAGTGCATTACAATTTTTAAGACACCTTCTGTCTATAAAAGGGTCTTAAGAAATTAGATTGGAAAATTACTATTATAACATTTTAAAGGCATAATAGTAGAACTATAAGACCTTAATTATTTAGTACAAATCAAGTGACCTGACAAACTTGAAATGTTTAATTAGCAATCTGTTTACCCAAGCATTTTCAGTAAGTTTTGTTTAGTTTATAAAAAGACTGACGGGGATTGCTTTTTGCTATGAGACAGCCAAAATGACCTTTAAGTTCTTTCCTGAATTCTGAAGAAGAAACAAATAAGATGGACAGGCTTGGTCAATTCTGATAATCAAGGGGCCACTGACATTTTTAGTGAAGAGGAATAGAAATTCTAAAGAGAATGTTTGGATAACACTAATTAAGGTAAGCTTGTTGGTATAAAATTATTACAACTCACTCTCAAAGGCCACAGACGCGAGTCACAAATAAACTTAGATATTGAATACTGAAAAGATAGTGAATACAATTGGAACTGCAGAAGTAGAGTGAATAATTAACTTCAAATTGACGAAGTTGTCAAAGCCTTAATTCTTAACCCTGAATTTAATTAAACTACAGGTAATAATAGTTAACTTAAAAACCGATGCTTAGTTAATTAGCTATATCAGAACAACATAATACCATTTTAGTAGCAAGTAAAAACCATAATTATATTAATATAATAGCAGCTTTATAACACTTAATTAGTTGATATCCTAATGATAAGGTTTGTTTTAACTTTATGAAGAAAAATGAAGCATCTAAGTCTGCTTTAAAAAAATAAAACTGAATTACGTTCTTCAGGGCGTATGACAAAAATCTATTTCAGTGTAGATGTTAGTGAGAAAATATCCACAGACAGTAAAACCCATGAAGTCAGTAAAATAGTTTTATTATTTTGTGATACTATTATATCTAAATTAAATTAGCTACATTGTTTCATAAATACATCCATTATGAAGACTAAGAGAAAAGAGAGAGACTATGTATATTAAATGTATAGAGAAAGTGCAGACATTTCTGTTCTTTTGTTCATGCAACTCTATATCCGCTCCTTTAAAGATACATCAGCACTTGAGAACTAAAATTGTTACTTTTTTGTTGAAATAATGAATGAAAAGTCAAGGATATTGATACTGAAAATTGTTTATTCCCAATACATCTAATTAATGATTCATTCCTAATAATCCTAAATGCTCTTACATTGTTTTCTATATTTTATAGCACATCTTCTATTAAAATGTGTAATTTTGTTACAATAGTTTTCATTTTAAACATTACATTGCCCCCTTTATATAAGCTGCATATAATTGGGAACTTTGTTTTGTTCTTTAATATTCAATTACCTAGAAGAGTACCTAGAACATAATATGCCTCAAATATTATTGAATACATTTACTGATTAAAAACTTAAAAATTTAACAAAATGTGTATTTAATTTATCAATACATATGGTTTTAATTAAGAATACAGTAAGTACATATTTCATTCTAACAGTTCTTCTGATTCAACTAAACTAAAGAGAGAATAAAGGGATTAAAAAATGAAAGGGATGAAAGGGATTTGAGCCCTAAGGATGGAGAGAGGCTAAAGCAGATATTAGCACCAATATTGAGAATTTGGAAACCAAGTACCCTTAACTAGTAAATAAAGAAAATTAATGCTTAACATGGATGCAAGCATATTTATCTCCTAAGAACTCTAGACGTGTACAGGAAGTAAAAGGTCCAGGTAAAACTTTAAAACTTGGGCGTATAAAAGGATGTGAAAACAGGATGACAGGTTAAAAATGCAATTAGAATTCCTATGCCCACTCAACTACCAAGCATACCTACACAGATTTCTGAAGACAGAAATTCAAAATTATTGTAAGCAAACACATTCTCCTAAGACAATAAATGGAAAGATTTCTCTCAGGTGAAACCATCCAGCCAAAAAGATAAATCTTAAATCTACCAATAGTTGTCGTTTCCTTCTAATAGTTGAAAATGCCTAACATAATTAAATTTCACTGAGAGTAATTATTTGAAAAGTTGTTTGTGTGTCTATGAAGCTTACAGTATAGAAGTGATACAAAAATATGATTAGTTATTCAGCTTCACTAAACATTTGAAGAAAAGCCAGAGTTTGAAAAACATTGAAAAACAAATTTTTTTTTAATATATATATTTTTATTGCATTTTAGGTTTGGGGGTACATGTGAAGAACATGCAAGATTGTTACATAGGTACACACATGGCAGTGTAATTTGCTGCCTTCCTCCCCATCACCTATATCTGGCATTTCTCCCCATGCTATCCCTCCCCAACTCCCCACCCCCCACTGTCCCTCCTCTTTTTCCTCCTGACAGACTCCAATGTGTGATGCTCCCCTCCCTGTGTCCATGTGTTCTCATTGTTCAGCATCCACCTATGAGTGAGAATATGCGGTGTTTGATTTTCTGTTCTTGTGTCAGTTTGCTGAGAATGATGGTTTCCAGGTTCATCCATGTCCCTACAAAGGACATGAACTCATCATTTTCGATGGCTGCATAATATTCCATGGTGTATATGTGCCACATTTTCCCTGTCCAGTCTCTCATTGATGGGCATTTGGGTTGGTTCCAGGTCTTTGCTATTGTAAACTGTGCTGCAATGAACATTCATGTGCATGTGTCCTTATAGTAGAATGATTTAAAATCCTTTGGATATATACCCAGTAATGAGATTGCTGGGTCAAATGGAATTTCTATTTCTAGGTCCTTGAGGAATCGCCACACTGTCTTCCACAATGGTTGAACTAATTTACACTCCCACCAACAATGTAAAAGGGTTCCTATTTCTCCACATCCTCTCCAGCATCTGTTGTCTCCAGATGAAAAACAAACTTTTAAAAAATTAAGAAAATATTCTCCTGTGACATTTAGGGAGAACATTTTATCCATGAAACTAACATAAGCAGAAACATTCAGAAAATAAGAAGAGCTTATGAAAACTAAATTAAAAATGCAGTAAAAAAATTCAAAGTGAAAATTAGAAAGTCAAGTTAAAGAAATCTGTACAACATAGGGAATTTGTCATACAGTATAATACAATTAAGAATTCAATAATTTGATTCATTAAAGTCTAACATTTTACTAATAAGAATGTAGAGATTCAACTCATATTGTAAAAATAAGAAGAGAAATACTACGAAACTAATAATTCAGAACAATATCTTGAAGACAAGCCAAGACATAGCATTGTAAAATTTCAGAATAAAGTAGATAAAGAGAGATTTCATATCTTTACAGAGACAGTATAAAGGCAATGGAAGATTACTTGTAAAGGATTTGTAAATAAAACAGCATGGGGCTTCTGAACTGAGAGACAACGTTTCAAGATCATAAAACAATGCATTCAAAATTCTGAAGAAATTTGCTTCCAAGGTGAAGTCAAAAGAAAATTAAATTGATATCATTCTTGTGGTCTATAAAATAGAGAGCTATCTTCCAACAACTAGGGATGGATTTATGAAAAGTACATGTAACACTAATAAATTAAGTAAGAAAAACATTTACTCCAGAAAACAAAAAAAAGTTGTGTAGGAAAAGACAAATCATAACATAGCTCTAAAAATGTTTTCATGGTCATAAACATGTACTCATAATAATGAAAATCTTGAACACAGATTGTTTTAGCTAAAACAGTACTGGAAAGTAGGTAGAAAGACATGAATATGAAAGAGAGAATATAACAAATGCAAGTGTGCATTTTTACGTTAGGAGGTAGAGAAAATGTAAATTTAAAAATGAAGAAAACAAATAATCAGGCCGTTTCCAAATGCAAACATATATTGTAAAAAAGGAGGGAAAATCTCAAGAGATTTCAGTTTGTTGCCTCTTAGAACTGCAGGTCATGGCTTGTTTTGCTGGAGTGGCCTACGGGCTGCTTTTTTGTTGTAATCAAAAATAATTTGAGTGTTTAAATTATATAATGTAAGACTTCAGTAAAAATGATGGTAAAAATAACTGCAGCTCTAATTTCACTCTGTTTTGTTGGAAAAGAGAATGTTGATTGCCTTTTGTTTTAGTGACTATCGCTTTGTAGGCTTCTTTCCTATTTCCTTTTCTAACTCTACCGCTCAGTTTCTGGCATAGACACTTGAGGTTTAATGTAACATTGTTACTGTCGTTTTGTCAGTTGCTTTCTGAAAGGCATGATGTTCTAATTTCACAGCTGTGCAACTTATAAAATACTGCCATCTAATCCATAATTGCCATATGAAGTAAAAAAAGGAAAAACGTTGAAATAAAGATTGGATCCATAATAATATTTTAAATTATTTTTCCCCTGGTGACCAAGGTGCTTGACTAAGCCTTCTAAATCATTTCTAACAACCACATGTATTATTTATATCATGACTCAGTATGATTCTTGCAAATGTACAGATAAAAAGAAGGAGAGTGAACACGGGAAGAACTTAAGCTTTTTAAAGGAATCTGTGTACACTTGAAGTCACAGTAATATTAGAACTGATAAAAAATTTCCATTGGGTGTGGTGGCTTAGGCCTGTAATCCTACCACTTTAGGAGGCTGAGGCGGGCAGATTGAGCTCAGGAGTTTGTGACCATCCTGGGCAACATGGTGAGCCCTGCCCCCACTCCCCCTTCCCTGTATCTCTACTACAATACAAAAAATTTCTTGATGTGGGGGCATGCACCTGTAGTTCCAGCTACTCAAGACGCTGAGGCAAGAGAATTGCTGAGACTCAGGAGGCGGAGGTTGCAGTGAGCCGAAATCACGCCACAGCACTCCAGCATGGGTGACAGAATGAGACTCCATCTCAAAAACAAAAGAAAATTCTACTGCTTATAATGTGGGATGTATTTTTGTAGATACACAGGCATGAAGAAAGTTCATTTATCTGATTAGAACAGAGATAAAATCAAGAGTGACATCTCTTCTTACCAACCATAATGAACGATAATAAATTGCATTGAATGCCCCAGTTCTTCACCCCTCACTGTACTGCCTTGTTTCTTTTGCTGTACTCTCTTTTCTGACTCTGGGCTTGATCCTACAAGTTGAGTGATCAGCGCAGTGAGGTGGAAATGACTGTCTATTCAAGCTTGAGGCCTTTGAGTGCATATGTTTGCTTTTTTATGCTTCTGTGGTTGTCATGTGATCACGGCAGGGCTAGACTGTTGGAAGACTGGAAGACGAGAGACAGAGATGTGGAAGTTGAAACAAGGCTTGCCTGAATCACGAAAAGTCAGCTGACCCCCAGCCACCAAGACCTACTGCTTGTGCCCTCCAGAGCTGCACCCTCTGACACACTTGGACCTTCTTGAGCCAAGCTAGGGCAGCCAAGCAGTGCAACATTGGAATGTGGGGAGCAAAGAAAGACTGGAGGTGGCCCTGGGCAGCAAGCCCCTAGGGTCCATAGGTACCTTGAACACCTCTTCCATCAAAGCCCTGGCACTCTGGGTCTGTTCTGGGCATGACAGTCTTGAATACCTCTGAAATGCCTTTGTAGTCATTCTCTCATGGTGTTGATGAATAGCACTTGACTTCTTTATGTTCACGGTAAGAGCTGTACTGAAGTAAACTTCAATTACACTGAGGCAAGGACAAAGATGTCAAACGTGCCGGCACTAGAGCGCATGCCAGGGATTGTATTTCAGTTCCTTCCAGGAGAATGGACAGCAGGAGTAAACTGGCTTCAGCAAAGAGAATAGTGAGTAGACAGCCAGAATGCCACAAGTGTAAGGCGATTCATAAGGAGCCTGGGAGATCCCAGACAAGACGAGCTTCAGAAGTGCTAAAGACAATGACCTCAGTGGGAAAACAGCAACTGAAAACACATACATGCATTGAATTTTTGAAAAACTGTTGTTTAGCTGAGGTCACTGCCTTGAGTGGGGAATGCTGGATGGATTCTTTGGGCTCCTGGTTTCACCTGGGCAAGGGGAGTACAGAAAACATTACATCTCACTTCTCTATTCTGGATATTATAAAATTTTAAGTTAAAATTTTGATGTTTAATTATCCTCCAAAATGTCTGATAGAAGATTAACCTCTTTTCAAGGTTAGATAAATTTGGAGGATTCCATGAAACAAGGAAGTTGCTCAAAATCTTCATTGTTTTGGAGATGCCCTGGTTTTATGCAGAAGACATGTTTGATTCATCATCCTCCCTAATGTGGAATTTTAGGGTGTTTTTATTATTTTCTTGTTCATGCATTATACTTTTGATAATACTTAACTACATGAGTTCCATTTCTAGACATAAAATGAGTGGAATAGCTTAAGTCCTATTTTTGAGTTAATTTCTAAAAATGTTATGATAATTGCCATTTCTAGGAACCTATTAATGCAATTTCCACTATCATTGTGAATTACTATATTTAACAAAGTTTTAGGTGTTGGAGGTATGAAGATAAACTTTTTTTCTTTCTTCCTTTCTCTTTTATCTCTTACTTTCTCCATCTCTCCTTTTCTCTTCTTCCCTTACTCCCTCTGTCTGTTCCTTCTTTCATCTGTTTTCTTTCTTCCTCTTTCTTTCTTCCTCCTAATCCACTCCTCCAATTTGTTGTTTAAAGATTAGTAAGCCTGAATGGACTATCACAACATTTTCAGATATTTGTATATATTATTCTGTATTTTTACTATTCATTTATTTTCTCTGTGCTCTATTTTTGTTTTATGTGATTTTTTAACTTTAAAGTTTTATTATTCATTTACAAGTCCTCTATATCTAGGATATATAAACTCATGCTTATTGATTATACCTATTTCTACAGTTTCTCTTATCTTTTAACATTTTTATGTATTACTGTGCAATGCGTTAAATTTTCACGTAGTCAAATACACCTAATGTTACCTTTAATGTTGAAAACACTTTACATATTTATGGATCATGTAATATCTTATCATCTAAATTAAAGTAAAAATGAATATTAAAAGGAGACAAGCATTCAATAAAAAATGAAATATCTACTTCAGAAAAACCTAAGAAGCAGTGAGTATATACAATAAAAGAAGACATATTTTGTAGCTTCAAAAGGAAAATGGATGCAAATTTAAAACAAGTGAATAATTTTCAGCAAAGAAGTCAGAAGGGATCTCAAAGTGCACTACACATGAAGTAGGGTACTTAGGCAGTATCATCTTGTGATCTAAGCAACAGGGGCTCAATTCTTAGATTAAGGCTTTAGAGATCCTAACCATGATCCATCTTCCCCGCAGCTGTTGCATTGAGGGGATAAGCTCACACAGAGCCTGAACCCCTTTTCCAAAATATGATCTGGGACCTTGGCATTCCCACCCAATTGGCCAAACCTTCTTCCTGGTCCTCTACCTTGTCTCTCTGAGAGCCTCATTGGTGTTCACATTCAGAAGCCAAAGCAATGATGGAAGAGGGTATAGATGGAGCCTGGCTATGTGGATTTTGTTGTCTAAATGTTTGGTCACAGGGCCAAAGAACAGATGGAGTGAAGCATGAGAAGTAAAGACTGCACAGGATGTGAACTGGTGCCGGACAGTTTTCTGGATGTCTTCTAACCAATTCAGTCATTCCTCCTTTCTTCTCTGCAGTCTCCTTTATGTTTAAAATAGCTGTAAGCAAAAAGTAAGATAGGGCAGGGGGAGATCATTTAGGATATTATAGCAAATATAGGAGCAAATTTATATGAACTAAAGCAGAAATAATTGTAAAAGAAAATCACAGACTTGGATGCATTTACAAAGTGTCTGACCAGCTCTGTAAGGGGAATATGAAAAAAAAAATGGCACTATTTAGAAGTTTGTTTGAGCAACTGGAGGAATTATCATGACATCGAATAATATTGAGGATAAATACCAAAGAGATTAAAAGTGTAGAGCCAATCTTTACGTATATCTGTCCACTTCTATGGACTGTCTGGCTTGAGAAATTATAGGCGGCTTATGGGGCTGAGGATAGACAAATATGGACTCCTGAAGGGTAATTTTCTCTGCCTGTAAATGAGGTTAGCACCTGGCTCAATAGGTTCAAAGCAGCATAATAATTACTATTTTTTTTAAGATGAAGCCTGATAATGGCCTATGGAGGCTTCCCATGTCTAACAAGACTGGTAGTCTGATTGGTAGGTTCAGGTTTTACGAAGCAGAAGAGATATTTCCAATACTCCTGGCCTTATAAATACTTTGATTATTATTAGGGTAAAAAGCATGCTCTAACAAAATATTGGTCATGGTGAAATCAGACCACCCATACTTGGTCCAAGCTGCGGGACAATGTCACTCAGAGGGATTGTTGTCACTCTACTAGTTCCCTTAATTTAAACTAAGCTCTCCTCAATAAATCTTCATCTTTTTTTGTGTTTCTACTACTTTTTTGCACATATATCTTCAACTTTCCTTTGCGCATGGTTAATTTCAATCTTTTTTCTGCACCAAAGTTTCCAGTTTTTATGTCGTATTTACTCTCTCTTATTTTGATTGCAGTCGTTAAAAAGACATCTTGAAATTTAGATAAGCTGACTTTACATTTTCAAATGTGGAAACTGAATGGTCATTGAGATTTCGTAAAAAGATTTCCAGGTAAAAATATACATAAAAAATGTAGCTCAGAAAACTAGGCTATTCTGTGTATTATCCTGATTCTCTAGGGAGATAAATTTAAGAGAGGAAGGCTTCTAGTTGCCCATATCAGCTCTATAGATTACTGGCTTCCAACAATGAATTCTCACCTGTAAAACAGATACACTAATGGTATCTTCTCACAGGGTTATTATACAGATAACTGATATAATTTATATAATGTGCATATATATTCCACAGCATTCAAAAATGTTACCTTATGGTGTTATTTTTGTCATTGTTTTATTATTTCCTTTTCTAGACTTTGAATGTGTTGAAGTCCCCCCAGGTTTTAAGTAATCATAGCTGTATTTCCAATGGCTAATACAATGAGTGGCAAATACTGTGTTTTCAAAATCTATTTCTTTAAAGGATTAACCATACAGATATAGGGCATAAGTTGACTTTCTCTTTTTTCACTTCTAAGACTGAAGAAAACTGATATCCAAAGAAAATTTCAATTGAATTTGAAGCAATGCTATTTTCAATATGCAGTAATACTTATCAAAGTGATAGGGAATTTGTGTAATGGTCTTATATTTACACTTTTATCTCTTAACAAGACCAAGTCAAAACTAAATGTTCTCCCTCTTTTTGTGTTTGTTCCATCATTTTCTTTCCTTAAATTATCTTCCATGCTATATTTTGGCACATATGATTGGAAAGTTATAAAAATTATTTTTTAGCGTCTTATTTGAGAGTTAAAAGTCTCTTATTTTTGTGTTCTCCATGAATATTATGAGAAACCATAGCATACAGAACTAAATTCAAACATATCATTTAGAAAATACTTTACATTTTTGTTTTTAATTTTATGGGAAAATAATATTAATATAAGTATTTTGGCCTAATCAACATATACATTTTACCATTAAACAATTATATTGAAGTTCTTCAATATGAACTATATTCCACATATTTAACAATTATGTTACAAATATTAATTTATTAACCATATATCAAAATTTATATTTTCTCATGCCTTTAGTTTTATTTAATATATATGTGCTCATTCCTAGTCCCCCAAATTATAGAAATAATATTTACAGTATAGAAGAATTTTAAAACTAGGATATTCCATGTTAAAGGTTACAAATATTCAAAAGTGCATTTTTAATTAAAGATGACTACATATTTATGAACAACATGACACCCAGTTACTTATAAACTTTTCTTTTCTCAGGATAATTGTTTGTTTATTACATTGTTTTTGCTACTCAGTGCCCATGACATCAGAGTAAATTGTTGTCCGTATCTGGATAGTTCTCATTTACAAAAATGCTATTCCGACTTTTGGTTACTTTAGATAAAATCTAATTAGTAAATAATGGAGAGTTCTTACTATGTATTTCTTATTATGTAATTCTATTCCAATTATAGAATTAAATATACAGAAATATACATGAAATGCAAAAAATGCACAGAAACTACAGAGGATTAAAAATAATAAAAAGTTACAACTCAGGCCTTTTAAACTTTAATTAGGTACATAGGATAGTTCCACAATTCCATTATGTTCACCCTTTTAAGATTCTAAAATTTTTTTGTAAATCAGAATATTTTTATTGATTAAAATTTTGATGGTTGCATACATACTATTAATTTGAAGGTCTGGGGGTAAAGGAAGGAAATATATGGAAAATATGCATATTACTTTGACTCCATGTGAATTCCGTGAGGAATCAATTCAAACTTTCAACAAAATTAGAAGCTGTTCAAATTAACCAGACATTTCCCCCTATTTCTAGATTGAATTTAATAAGTCCAAATACTTTCATAAAGACTGATACATTGAAACCATCACACATATGGTTTTATCAGAGCATATTCTCTTTCCTAACTGAAAATAACCTCCTTCTGAGAATAAAAATCTGAAAAGAAATTCCATTCTTGATTATCTGCAAAAGCTACAAAAACACTTATGGGCCTATTCAACCATCGGCTCGGCAGAATTTTAGGGAAGTCCATTCCTGAAATGTATCTTTATTTCCCGATGCGCTTATTGCCAATGTTATTTTAGCTGTTAGAGTATCTTAAAGACATAAAAGCAGTTGGCTAGATATTCTAAAGATGATGGCAGTAGCCTGCAGCTTACATAAACCCTATAGGGTCCGTGGACATAGTTGCAATAAAGCAGAACATTGAAAACACAGCTTATATAAAACTTAATACACTCAGCCCTGAAGATACTTTTAAACATTTGCTAAAATTACTTTACAAGCAGGAATGTTCACTATAAAATCATGGGAATGGAGAAATAAACCAGGGGTATAGAATAAAAAGCAAGAAATTTGCCCAAACAGTTCATTTAAGCAGCTAAATAACCACTAGGGTTATCTTCAGAGTTTTTTTTACATGAAAATCTCATTTACAGCTGTGTGTTGTAGATAATTACCTTATTTAAGGTTGTTACCAAAGCTTTCATGTTTGTTTAATATCCTAAATGAGTCTCTGACCTATTTGCCTTTCAGATATATATGCTTGTGAGTGTGTGTTTTTGCTATATTTTAAGTAACAGTAGATTACAGGCTACACTTACAATCACATATACATGTACTCATTAGTAGTTAATTTTATATAAGACACAAAATTTATTATTGACCACACATTATTATTCAGAGGAGAGAATAGGTAGTATTGGGAGGGGAAATGTTTTGAAAGCTGATTAATAGAATGTTATTATTTGTGGCTAGTGAATTCATGTAAGATATAAAATCTAGATTTGCTTGGAACTAAACTGCATGAGTATTCTTTCACTGAATTGCTGTTTGCTAATCATTTTTTAATAAAATAAGGACAATTGGAGGGAACAACAGCTCAACAGCAATGTGAACACATACGGCCTAACCAATAGAGCATCTCAGTCACAGGATGTATCTCAGGGGACAATGATAGGATGAAGGGCCAGTGAATTCTCTGGCTAAACCTGTTCTTACGTCTTCCTCAATGAAGTCTGTTCTCTACTGCGTTTAGTATAACATTGTAGAATTTACACTGAAGCTGTTACTTGACAAGTAATGGCCATTAAAAGTCCAGCTTGTCCAGTAAGCTGAAAATACAAAAATAAATACATATATATAATTTATATATATATATTTATAAATATATATATATATATAATTTTTAAACAAGAATATGGTTTACTATCCCTCATAAATGGTTCATCATATTCTTTCCTATGGAAATACCAATCATCGTGTCTGAAAATACTCGCAATAAAAATCATAGCATGCATACTTGGTCTTGCACTTCCTATTAGTATGTGGGAAGTAAAACCAAGTCCAAACTCATTCTGCTCACCTCACGACAGCCCATAAGTCAAGAGAGAATGAATTGGAGCAAGGAAAATGACTTTATTTCAGAAAGCAAGCAAACCGAAAAGATGGCAGACTAATGTCCTAAAAAACCATCTTAAATCAGTACAAATTTCAAGCTTATTTTATGTTCAGGGTAGGAGGAAGAGAAAAGAGTAGGGACCAAAGAGTGACTGATGACCACAGACATCTGGGTGTCAGTGAGGGTTTGAGGAGGCTGTGAAACCTCTCTGTCCTTGGTTAGGTCACAAGGCCTCTGCATAACCTTATGCCAACATTGCTACTTGTGTATATACCTCCATTATTTCCTCTGGGATTAGTTTTGGGAAGGGACTATTGAGATTCTTGCTTTAAAGTTAAATTATAAACTAACTTCCTCCCATTGTTAGCTTGGCATACCTGCAGAGATAAGCAAAAGCAATTAACCTGAAAGATAGCACCATGGACAGGGACCCTTAGGCACAAAATGGAGTTAGTCATGCTAGGCCTCTTTTCACTGTTACAAAAGCAACAAGGGAATGCTATATCCTTTCTAACAAAAACAAGCTCTGTTGTCTAAGCATTTTTTCAAATGTCTACCAGATGACTGAGATTGCAAGGCCCTCTAGCGAAATGAAATTCTTCAACGAGTGAGAGTGATGAGTCTATGAAATAGGGTGGAGACACAGGACAAATGAACCGTGTTACTTAAGGCAGATCTACAGGAAGAAGAGATATGCACAGTAAAAGCAGGTTAGAAAACAGTGGAAATTTTAACCAGTTCTTAAAGATGCATGCTAACATGATAGCTTAGAATCCCAGGAAGCCTTTTAAAAAAGGAAAGTCTGTAATTATTCTACAACTTATTACCATAGTCCTCTGACAAGTGTTCACAATGAAGTTTTATGGTAGGGCAAGTAACAGGAGAGGGGAAAAAAAAAAAGCGCTTTATAGTGCAGACATGCAGGGTTTCCTAAGGCAGAGCAGCTAAACCTAAAGAAAACTCTCTGTCCCCTGGACCCTGAAGAATAAGTTCATGGTCATGGTTGACTGCCACAGGGTTATAATATTAAACACTGCTCTGATACATGGTACAAGCTGCTGAAGGAGGGACAGGAAACCTGTTCATATCCAGGATTCTGCACTGACTTAAGGCAGGACACCTCTCCAGGCAGTGGGCAGCAGGCGGGTGGGGGGAGGCAGAAAACACCTAGCCCTAGGCCTTGTTGAGTAGGAGGAATAGACTGACTGGCCTGCAAGGAGGCTGCAAAGCTTCACACCAGAGGTTTAGGTACGCAAGTGCTGCCTAAGACTATAAGACTGGAGAAGAAGAATTGAACAACTCCCTTACCCAAATTATGAGCCAGTCTCAGGAAACATACACACACATACACACATACACACAGACACACACACACACACACACACACACACACACACACATGAAAAAACTACAGAACATTATCTCTCATGTAGATACACATAGAAATCTGTAACATGATATTAGCAAATGTAATCCAACAATATTTAAAACAATAATATTCCATTATCAAGTTAGAATTATCCAGGAATGTATGATTGGTTTACCATATGAAAATTAATGTAATTTATCACATCAACAGATTGAGTGTAAAATAATTTGATTCTTAAAATAGGTGCAAAGACAGGCCCAGCACAATGGTACATGCCTGTAATCCCAGCACTTTGGGAGGCTGAGGTGGGTGGATCACTTGAGGACTGGAGTTTGAGACCAGCCTGGCCTACTTGGTGAATCACCATCTCTACACCATCTCTACTAAAAATATAAAAATTATCTGGGCATGTTGGCACATGCCTGTAATCTCAGCTACTTGGGAGGCTGAGGCAGGGGAATTGTTTGAACCCAGGGGGCAGAGGCTGCAGTTAGCCAAGATTCTGCCACTATACTCCATTCCAGGTTACCGAGTGAGACTCCATCTCAACATATAATAATTATAGGTACAGAGAAATCATTTGGAAAATACAGTGACCATCTTATTTTAAAAATCTCAAAATACTAGGAAATGGGAGAGGGTGAGAGCAACAAAAAATTCTCATCTTTGTAATGAGTATTTACAAAAAAGCTACAAAGCATCATTTTTTTCATTAACTAATATAGGGAACAAGACAAGGATATTCTTTCTCACTAGTTTCTCATATAGCATTGTACTGGAAATGTTGGGCAGAGTAATAAGACGAGCAAAATATAAACCATATTGATTTTAACTGAAAAGTCAATCTCCCTTGGCAAGTATCTTAATCGTACACATAGAAAATTTTAACAAATCTCTAAAACAGCGTGGCAGTATTTTATGAGATTTAATATGCAATTGTCATATGATCCAGTAATTACACTCTTGGATATTTAGCCACGACAAATAAAACCTGTGTTCTCACAAAAACCTTTAGAGAAAAGGTCACTTGCACACACATCATCTTTATTCATAATAATCACAAACTGGAAACCACCCAGATGTCCTTTATTTGATAAATGGCTCAACGAACTGTGGTTCATCCATGCCATGAAATATTATTCACCAATAAAAATGAGCCAACTATTGATACAGAAAACTTGGATTTGATCTGATCTCCAGGGAACTATACTAGGTAGAAAAACCAATCCCAAAAGGTTATATAGAAAAACTAACCCCTAAAGGTTATACAATATATAATTCCATATATATAACATTATTGAAATGACAAAATCATATAAGTGAAAGACTGATGAGGGGGTGACAGATTAGTGAGGGATGAGAAGGAAGAGCAGTTATACTAGCTGCTACCACTTTAGTCTTAGGGTTACAAAGGTAAGGAATATGATCCACTAGGCTCAGGAACTACAAACAGATACATTCACTGATAAACAAAGGAATTTGCTACTACAGGGTACTAATATTTGAACTCCAAATAGTGGATACATACATTACTTTATGAAGATACCAGAAGGAATATGGAGTACACGAAAATGCTGTCTGTCTTCTCACAAAAGTGGAAAATGAGTTCTTAATTTTTGGGGGTCTGCCATGAGTCCTTAATTACATGATTATACCTAGTAATGTGGTTAATGGAACATGATGATTTCTCAGAAGCATAAGAACTCATGGCTCCATAAATAAGCACTCACACACAAACACACCGATACACTGTGCTCATAAATTCTAAAGCACTAAAGAACTGATTTTAAAAGTAACCAACACAGATGCACAAATATTATCTTAAAAGCAGATTACCATAGATCACAGGTGACCACTCCAGCCTCTGTTAGAGCAAGAGCCATTTAAAATTAATTCCATCAGAATCCCTATTAATAGATTACTCTGCCATGCAATCTATTATATATATTTTGAGATTGCTATGCAATCATATATATTTCTGTTAAACCAGCTTATTAACTCAAGAAATGTTACATCTATTTACTTTTCCTCTCCCATATTCTCATCTTCGTGACTGCTTTGTTCTTCTACTTCCATAAACCAGTCCTCCTTTCCTTCTAAAAGCTATGACCTGGATATTTTGGTGTTGAATTAAATATTTACATCTTCTTGCCTTAGATATAATGTTACTTTCTCCTGAGGTCCCAGCTCCCATTACAGCTTACTCAAATGAAAACTGCAAAATAATCCATATGTAGCATAAGAGAAGACATCATTATTATTATATTTGATTTTCCTTCTAAAGATTCCAAAAAATCTGCCATCTTCTGAGGCTCGTATTTCTTGCTTTACCCATGTCTGTCTATTTTTTCTAATTTATTTTATCTTACAAGATGCTTAAAAGTGAGATCAGTCTGAACTCATTCTCATTGCCCTCTAAAACAGCCCTAAATTTTCCAACTCTTTATGAACAAATTTGTCTGCAAAAAACACTAGGTGAACGTAGAACATTTCACAAATCAAATCTGGACAAATATACAAAACACCCTTCAAACACTACCAACTACTTGAGTTTACCACCTGTCTTATGAGACATACTTTTCCATGTTTAGCATATAACTATCCATTTGCATATAAACTTCCACCCACCATTTCACAGTACATCAAAAGCTGCAACTATTTCAAAGTCCACTTCTATGAGCAAACTTCAGGTCTATTCTGAGATGATGTGACATATTTACTGTAGTGTTGATGCCTTTCTTACAATTAGACATATGCAATCCTGTGCTACTGTCTTTATTATTATTATTTAAAATATATCTCTAAGAAAGTTTTAGAGTATCATGCCATTTTCAATTTTTCATAAGCCCTGTGGTTTGTATTATTTGAATTTACATAATACAATTACGTAGCAATATGTAAGAATGCATGTACTGCATTATAACAGAAATGACTGTATCTCCATTGGCAAAATTTTCTAATAAATGGAACTACTATGCTAAGATGTTCTGGAGGGGAAAAGTTATACTGCCACATGTTTCCAACATTCAGTCTCACGTTGGAAATGTATGTTAAATTAAAATCATCACCTTGTCCTCTGTGTCAACTATCTCTTATTCTCAGTGGTTAATTTTTCAATATGTATCTGTACTTTCAAATTTCATCCAGAAAAGTGAGTAAAGTTAAGATAGTAAGCTTTAGTGATAGTCAAAATGAGAAAGCATACCAGTTTTTTTTTTTCATATTAGTTACAAATATGCAAACAGAAAAAAACACGGAGCTTGACTATGGAAGATGATTCATGACATTAAATAGAAAAACCCTTACCATTCTGGCTTTGATGATTGGATAAATAACACTACCATTAATCAATATACACAACATAAAAGACAGGTTGCTTTTTGAAGTTTTTGATAAATATAGTTTTATTGAGTTTGTGGGGCATGTAGATTAGCCTATAGAAAAATATATTGGAGATTGAAAGAAGAACTAAGAGAAAGTTAGTTTGTTCACTTGGTAATTAGCTTTAATACGGAGATGTATAAACACTGAGGCAAAGATATAAACCAGTGTGGAGGAAGACTAAGGAATAAAAAAAAAGCCAAATATACAAAGCAGCAAATTCTTTCAACAATTAGAACTGAGTTTAATCCAGATAAATGATTAGACTTAGGTAGGATAAGAGGCACTCCCCCCTGGAATGTGGGGTAATGAAGAAGGCGGTACAAGTGCAAGTGGCAGAGAGAGTCCAAAGCTGTTTTGGCTGATACAGTCTTTTTTCTAATTTTATGTAATTTCTAATTGATCACCATCCAGAAGCAAGTGTTTGCTGTTTCCTTCCACAGACAAAAACAAACGGAACATAGAGCTAAGACTTATTCCTCATTGCAACCTGCAGAAGTCAGTCAAGCAACACATTTGTACATACTGGGCGGGGTAGGGGGTATGTGTGTGTGTGCAAATTTTCATCCACTGCCTTTCATCCACAATTCCTGAATTGGTGTGAGAAACAATCATTACTTGATTAAAACAAAAAAAAAGTCATCACAACGAGCAATTTTAAATGACTACCAAAAGGATCAATCATTGCTTTTTTCAATATTTCATTTTTTACAATATTAAAAAATTCACAAGCTTCTTAAAGAATGAAGACATGTAGTACTACCTCATATTTTTTATTCTTCCTTTCCTACATTCGTAATCTCTGTTTCTGTAACGTGAAATATTAATCAAAGTATTTAGGAAGAGTATAGAACCTCCTTACACATATCTGCTTATTAAGAAATAGCGCTTTATTACCAATGTGAATCTTGGACCGGGATATAATTTTTTTTACGGTGAACACTTTCGTGTTCCTTATTAACATCATATTGTGAAAGTAATTGTTTCAGTCATGCCAGAAAATATCTATTTTTTATCCCAGCTTGTGTAAAATCAAAAACAAACTCTTTAAAGCTATGCAATCATTATTTATTTAAGTAAAATACTTATGGCTATATATCATATACTTATTTCTTTTGGAAGGAAATTAAAATTAATTAATAGTGCTGTTAGCACTTACAAATAGTATTACTATTTCCCAATGAGAAACAGTTATGTAAGGGTCTTTGTGTAATATTTTAGCTAGTCCAGGCCAGAATTGTCCTTCTAAGAAAACTTACATTGTCCATCCTTGACATAATTATAAGATTTACCATATGTTTATTACTTATTACAAGCATTTTCCAGGAGCCAAGAATGCAACTTGCTAGACAATGATGACAAAATAAAGAAACAGCAGTCTTCTAAGCAAAAGTGCCAATGAATGAATGATTTTATTATAAAGGGTTGCTCTGGTTGACATTCTAAATTAAAGATACACAGTGCTAATAAAAGACAAAATTATACAGCTGAGGGCATGTGATAAATACAGTTAGGACTGGATTCTACTGAGAAAAAACTTTATAAAGTAATTGTGAATTGGGTTTATTTGATTCACTGTTTTTTTCAACTTTACTACCTATGTGTGCTGAAATGAAATTAGATGAGCGAAATAAAATCTAAACTGATGAAAAATGCCTTTCATGCTTTTATACTCTACAAAATCATAACTTTCTATCAACTTTATGCCTAGGTTGTGACACTTTTTTTTTAGCAAAAATTTTCCACTTGAATACAAAAATAAGAGTTACAGTGCCATGATCTCACAAGAAGAAATTAAAAATGTTGGAAAAAGGATGAAGAAAACAGATTGATCTATTAGTTGTTTCAGTCAGTTAATAGATCTGAGCAACATTTTACATCATACCTAGTTGATTTTGGCATGAGTGGTTAAAGGTTATACGGTTTGTAGATTCCAATGCTAATGGAGATTTGGAGGGTATTCTCACAAATATTTTAAAATATATTACTTAAAATAACAAAAAAGCATTAATATACACAAATACTTGAAATATGCATTTTAAAAATGGCATCTTAATTTCATTGAAGAATTATGAAATTCTGCAATTACATTTTTAATTTTTATAACCATGTTAATCATTATATAAAAACAGATAAAGATATTCAAGTATTATGTATATGATACATTATGTGGCAATTCAAAACGGTCAGCTATAAATTAAATATTTAAATAATGTATATAATTACTACCTTTCTCTCATAATTTAAATAATAACTGGTATTTATTCAGCACCCACACATGTATTACTGTTATTATGGAGTACCAAAAAGCATATGATATATTTCCACCAATAATTTTACGACATAATTATTTAGATGATAACTAAAGTACATAAAACAGTTGAAAATAGCAGCATTACACACTGAATCAGGCATTTAGTATATAATGTATATAATACATAATAGGCATATAATATATAGTATACAACAAGTTGAATATATGAAAATATACTAGATACATGTAATTCTTTTTTTTTTTTTTTAATTATAGAGCAGTGTTGAAACAACCTCATTTTCCGAGGTATTACCTGGAAGTTATTTGAGAATAAGGAACATGGACACCGAGAATGAGGTTAGAGCAAAAGTTTAATAAGCCAAAGAGAAAATCTGTACTCTGTGGACAGAAGGCCCAAAAGAGGATTGCTAGCTATGCGGCTGAGTCTGGGATTTCTATGGACTGGAAGGGGAGGGATGGGCTGTCTTTGAGAAAGCACCACTTACAAAGAGTTATGATAGTGTAAAGAACCAACTGGAGGTGGAAGTGAAAGTGTGGCCTGGGACTAGTTGGAGACAGAAGAGAAGGCTTGCCAGGGACCAATCAGGGGCTGAAGTGATGATTCACCCTATGTAAATGAAGACTTAGACCACAGCCAATTATAGAAAGATAGGTATATGTAAAATAGGTGAAAAGTAAGAGATCAATAGGTAAAAAGTTAAGAGACTAAGGCATGCCAAGGGGAGAGAAATGTGTCCAAAAAGGGTAGAATTTGTCCATCTGTGTTCATAGAGTAAGTGTTTCCATTCAAGGACACCGGATCTTTTTTATCTGGGATCTGATGTTTGATTAGCAGGCTGGCTGTTGTTGGTTTGAAGGAGTTTTACCAAGGACCCACCCTAAACTGCCTGCCTGACCGGGTTCTTCCTCCTCTCTCAGTATGAGTTATATTGAGTCCTGCTATCATGAAGGTACTGGAGCTAGGGTCTTGCTGAAAATGATGTATAATAAGAGTAGTGTGAATATAAGATCAAGTAGAGACAATGATATTTTGTTAATTGACAGACTAATTCATATGACATATAAGCAGTTAAAATTAAACAAAAGCTGATTTTTAAAAGTGAATTAAACGAAATAGAAGCTTATATCTCTGAAATATATGTATGTATTTCCAAAGAAAAACAGCATAAATCCATACTCTACTGTCTGCTTTCTAGATTTATTTTTAATGCTCAAGATGATTCCTATAATCTGATTCTTCTGTCTTTATCCTTATTTGTCATTACTGTGGAGGATGCATTTAATTTCCTCAACATAATTAGGTGAACATTGTAAAATGTTGCTATGTTTGTGTCAATAGAGACTGTAAACTGGAAGACATTTCTTCATGCTTTTACATTATTCCATTGGAAGCATTCCTGTAACAGAAAAAAAGAGTTAGCTTCTCTGTGAGTTGAATGTTAATGAATCAACTATGTACACTGTTGATTATGCAAGAAACCTAGATATACCAGAGGTAATTTTCTTTTTTTTTCTTTTTTTTTGAGACAGAGTCTCACTCCGTCACCAGGCGCTGGGCTGGAGTGCAGTGGCACGACCTTGGCTTACTGCAAACCAGAAGTAATTTTCTACTGCAAAAAATGCCATGTTCAGAGACTACATAACAAAATCAAAATATTGAAATTTAGTGACTGTCCTTGCTGACACGAACCCACACACACATAGAGAGAGAGACAGAGAGAGAGAGAGAAAGAGAAACATGCTTCATTCAGTGGGTTTATAAAAATGAATTTTCTCAACAAGAGGGGAAATTAATTAGTATAACATTCCTTAACACATTATTATAGTGTATAAATCCCCTTAAGGAGAAAAAGTCAATTATTATGTGTATATTTGTTCATTTTTATTTTCTCTTTTCTTAAAGAACCTTAATTCACTAAGAGAAACCAGAAGTAAGCAAAGAATGTTAGCACAAATTAAACTCCATCAGTTTTCAAGAGAAGATACTGTGATCCAGAGGCGTAAGACTTTTCCAATCAGATTCCGGATAAAGGCAAAGAAAATCTAGATGTTAGCTGCAAGCCCACTGCTACTATTTTCAAGACCTGACAAAGTATCAGGGAAGGTTCCCAGTTGTGACACAAATTCACTGTACACTGGTTATCACTTCAGCCAGTGCACCTTAGGCTGCAATTTCTACTGCTTGCACAAGTCCTGTGAGACATGTAACTGTGAGACCAGTTACATGAAGAAGGTTTGTTATTTACAAATAGGGAGCAAGGGACAATAGAAAACTGGAATTCATGACAAGCTAGTCCCCCAAGGTTCAGGAAAGCTATGCAGGATAGATAGTTTTGTCTGCGTATGTCCTAATTGTGCCCCAGAAAGCAGACTGTCCTGCTTTTTTTTTTTTTAACCCCAGGGGCAAACTTGAATGGCTGAGTAAAATATTGTAGGACACCCTGTTTTAGGGTGGGCAGGAACAAAGCCCAGACTTTTCTAGTTTCACTTTATCTCCAAATGTTACATTGCCAGCACATTCTGAAGATAACAAGCAAGAAAGGAGTGACAGCTGAATTTGTTGAAGTTCACCCAGAAAATGGACTTCACCAGTTCACATCCTACCCATGCCATACTTCTCACACCTGGTTCCTTTTGTTCTTTGACTGGTGTCTGGGCTGTGCATTTAGATAATAACATCCACATAGCCAGACTTTATCCACAACCTTTAAAAGACCTACACCCTCCATTGTCATCCTCTTTCATAATTTCTTTGGCCTTAGAGTGTGCACAAATGAGACTCTCAGGAAAAGAAGACAGAGGGCCAAGGAGAAGGTTTGGCCCATTGGGTGGGGAATTCCAAGGTTCAGGATCATATCCTGGAAAAAGGATGCAGACTCTGTGTGGGCATTCCCTCAGTGTGATGACTGCCTGGCAAATGGGTCATGGCTGGGATTTCTAAAGCCCTAATTCAAGAATGAGGTCCCTTCACTTGGGTCATGAAATGGGGCTGCCTACATATCTTCACGTCCAGTGTACTTTCAGATTCCTTCTAACCCCATTACTCAAAATTATTCACTTGTTTTAAATTTACAGTCTTCCCTCATTTGGAACAAAGAGATCAAAATCTTAATTTATTATGTGAACTCACAGCTGCATACATTTTAAGTAGGTATTTTAACTTTTATTAAATGTTTGTCTCATCCTTTTTTTTTTTTTTACTAAGAGAAGATACTACATTGCTCAATAGGTATGTGAAATGTCCAATGTGAAAATAAATAATCGATATTTTTAACTCCATGAAAATTTTAAACTTTGTAAAATAATACATAAAAAGGTTAAAAGACAAGATGAACTGTAAAAATGAGTGTAATAAATAAACCATGAACTTACATATCTTAGATATAGAGGAATCATAATGAATAATAAAACAATAAAAGTAAAAAATAAATGCATACAAACTGCATAGAGCACAGCCACAATGAGTAGTAAAAATACAGAATCATGTAAATAAATGTCTGAAAACGTTGTGATGATCCACTCAGGCTTAATAATCATAAAAGAAGAGAAAGATAAATAGAAGAAAGGAAGAAGGGGAGAGAGAAAATGATGGGAGAAGGAAAGGAAGAAAGAATTTTTTCGTATCTTTCAAACTGATAAATTTCTTAAATATAATAATGCGAAATGACAGCTGAAATTGGCATTTGTAGATTGACAGAACTGTTAATTAAGATCATATTTCTGGAAAACAAGTAACAGTTAGAAATTAGTTAAAACATTCCACTTTTTACATGTCTAGAAAGCTAACCTAAGTAATTAAGTATAACAAAAAACAAGTGGTCAAAAAAAAAAAAAACACCCTACGGATTCTATATCAGGAAGAATGATGAATCAAATGTGACATATATGTAAAACCAAGGAATCTCCAAAACAATGCAAATTTTGAGTAACTTCATTTATTTAAAAAAATCCTCCAATTAAAAAAAATACTTATGTTCGGAGTACATGTTCAGGTTTGTTATATAGGTAAACTGCATGTCACACAGAAGTTTGGTGCACAGATTACTTTATCAAAACTTGACAAACGGGATCCAATTAAACTAAAGAGCTTCTGCACAGCAAAAGAAACTATCAACAGAGTGAACAGGCAACCTATAAAATGGGAGAAAATATTTGCAAACTATGCATCCAAAAAAGGTCTAATATCCAGAATCTAGAAAGAATTTAAACAAATTAACAAGCTAAAAACAAACAACCTCATTAAAAAGTGAGCAAAGGACATGAACAAATATTTTCAAAATAAAACATACACACAGCCAACAAGAATTCTCCAGATTTATCCAATCTTGAAAGGAGGTTGATCTTGTATCAGACATTTTGAGGGACTATTAAATATATAAATTTTAAATTAAATTTTCATAACAATCAGAAAAGAGGAGACAGGTGCAATGCTTCACATACTCCCCTTGCCCAGCTTAAAACTGGAGCCCAGTACAGGCACACATCATCCCCATCCCAAATAAGCCTCAATTAAATGACTGTTTTTCAAAAATGTGATGCATGTGTGAGTTCATGGTTGTTCTCCTGCTGAGATCATTGCTGTCAGCACCTCTGAAGCTTGTCCTGTCTGGGACCTGCCAGGCTCCTTATGAATTGCCTTGCACCCCTGGTATACTGGCTGTCCACTCACAGCTATTCTCTTTGCTAATGCCATTTTATTCCTGTTGTTAATTCACCTGAAAAGAATTGTTTTGAAATACAGCCCCTGGCAGGCTCTCTTGAGTAGGTACTTTTGGCATCTTTGCCCTTGCCAATGAATAATTGAAACTAGCTTTATGATAGCTGTTATAAACATACAGAATCCAAATGCTATTCATCAAGGCCAAGAGAGAATGGCTCAAAAACACTTTAGAGATGTTTGAGGCTGTCATGCCCAACAAAGACCCAGAGTGTCAAGGCCTTGAGGTCAGAAGGATTTAAATGGAGAAGTCCAGGTTATCAGTGGGTTGCAAGTCACCCATGGGTCCTGGGGGCTTGCTGCCCAGGGCCACCTCAAGTCTCTGCTCCCCACATTGTAGTGTAGCATTCCTTGGTCACCTCATCTGAGGCTCAAAGTGGCCTAGGTGAGGTCTAATGCACACTTTCTTTGTGGGCACAAGTGGTAAGCATTGGTGACATCTACATGGTGCTAACTCTGCAGGTATGCTGAGTACAAGAGCTGTGGAAGCATAGCTTTCTCCACCTCAACTTCAAAGGAGGGCAAGGGGACCCTTAGGGTCCAGGCAGAGATCGGCTGTAGGAGCAGTTTCACCACCAAGTCCCCATGGGATAATGCCTAGTGGAACCATATGGGCAGGGCCACTTCCATGAGCCATAACTGTAGAGCCATCAATATGCAAAGGCAGCCTGGAATAGCTGTAGGCAGCTGACTCCAGCCTGTAAGAGCTGCAGCATGGGCTGTGCCCAGGAAAGCCATGGAAGAAGGGTCCCTTGGAACCTTGGGGATTCAGCCCCCATCCCAGTATGTCTAGAAGGCAGGGCATGTATCTAAAGATTGTTTTCAAACCTTAAGGTTTAATGTTTGTCCCAAAGCATTTCGGACCTAGTTGGACCTGTTACCCCCTTCTTCTTGCCTGTTCTAATTTGGAATGGAAATGTTTATCTTATGCCTCTTCTAACATGGCATGTTAGGAGGACATAATTGGTTTGATTTTTCAAGCTCATGGCTAGAGAGCAACTTTTTTTCCAGATGAGTCATATCTGAGTCTCACTCATATTTAATATGTAAGAGACCCTAGAGTTTACACTTGTGAGAATGACATAAATTTGGGAGGACCAAGGGCAGAATGTTGTGGCTTGATCGTGTCCCTTCCAAAATGTGTATGTGATAACTCAGTGACGGGTGAAATGGTATTAAGAAGTGGAACCTTGCAAAGTTTTTGGTTCATAAGGGCTCCTCCTTTGTGAATGGATTAAGGCACTTAGAAAAGAGGCTTCACATGGCATTTTCCTGTTGCCCTTCTGCTTTCTGTCTTGTGAAAATGTATTAAGAAAGTCCTCACAAGATACTGCTGCCTCCATCTTGGACTTACCAACCTCCAGAACTGTGAGAAATAAATTTCTGGGTTTTATATACTACCTAATCTGTGGCATTTTGTTAAAGAAGCACAAATGAACAAAGACACACTGCTTTAAGATATTGGGTTCTTTATCACAATATTTTATTTTTCTTGGCCCCAGGCCCTCAACTGAAACCAAAACAAAAATTAGTCCCATTTTAACATCATTTTATATACTCCATGTTTGTATTTATAGACATCAATATAAAGTAGGCATATAGAGAGATGTATATGTAAACATCATCATGTAGAAACTGAATAGCATAGGGAGTGTATTTTCTGGAATAACTACTATTATCTGAAACAAACAGATTGCAGACCTTCATCTTCTTTCTGGACCAGCTATCACCCAGCAGACTCAGACACATATTGTATCCAGAGGTTCAATATCCATCCAAATCAGTGATATTTTTGAAACGAAAATCCACTAATTCTATGCTTGTCATCTTTTATCTATCAATATACAAAATACAACTATATTATCTCAAGAGTTTTCTAACACATTATTTTCCTCACCATGTCAATTTTACTTTATTGTCATGATCTCAGCCTGCAGCCCTTTCCCTCCTCTACATCCTCTAATATAGAGCTTCACAACTGCAGAATTCTCCGCATTCACAACTTTACTCACCTTTACTAATAACTGCACTAATTGAACTCTGGTTCTCTCTCTGGGAAACATATATTACTCCTTATTCCCAAACTTTTTCCTTAAACACTTTGACACTTTGTTCGCATAATTTTCTTCATACCTAGATGCTGTTGTCATCATCCTTAGTGAAAATAAATGTCCACATAGACAATCAAGAAAACAACTAAATTCTCAGTTTTATAATAGTGTATGTCCAGTGAGTTTTTAGTCCCTCACTTGACAATTCATTTTCCTGATTTCAAATTTGATTATCTGTAATAAAATCTCTATAATACGTTTCTAAATATCAACAATTCAGTGATTCTACAATCTAATTTATTGCCCAGCTACTTGGTCAAAAACTCTTGTGGTGAAACTGAAACCTCTATAATTTTTTCCCCAACTACCTCTTTTTTTTTCACTTTCTCATTATCCAGTTTGCTCCATGGTCCATGATTTCAAGGACATTCCTGCAAATATTCTAAACTCTTTTGTTCTTCTGTTATTCCCATTTAGCCTACCAAGAAAAACAGCAACCTTGGATGACCTAAACTATAATAACACAGCATGCCCTTACCCCAGGAGCTCACCAATACCAGATAATTTCACACATGAAGTTATATTAGCCTCCTAAAAAATGCATTACCATCACTCACAGCCTTTGCTCCTGCCCATCTACCTCACTCTTCAAAAAAGTGTTTGATCTTCTCTCCTCTCTTCAAATGTTGATTACTACACCTTTCTTTAACTCCAACAGATGTCTTTGCTGTCCACTTGTCAAAAAAAGTCATAAGAATAGACCAAAAATACATATTTAGTACTAAAATATATAGGTATGCATTTACATGCTCATCTCTTCTAAGATTAATTACCTTATCTGTTCTTTGAAATTCACACATTTTTGCTAAAGCAAAACTATGTTATTGATTTTCCCTTATTTGTCTTACATATTCAATCTTTAATTCTTAACTAAAAACCATCCACTGTTTTCTGTTGTTACATTTTAATCAAAATAGTAGAAGTATTGGACAGTAACGTTACTTTCCCTATCTGTCTATAGCAAAGAGAAGACTCAGAGATGCAAATTTGTATGATGAAAAGTACCTAAATCTTTGAAACAACCAGTTAAGCATAGTCTCTTCCTTGTCACCAAGGGGATGGTGATGTGAACAAGAAATAAACTATTTTTGTCTTTTTTAATCACGGATACTCTGATTCATCTCTTACAGTGTTATAACAACTAGCATTAGTTTCAATGCTACAGAAACTGTTCCCTTGAAGTGGTATTATGCTGTAAGAAAAGTAAAATACACGGAATTGGTTAAGTAGTCAGGTGGCAGGGTAAAATCGTCTGATATTTATATTTGTAACCTGAAAATCTATCCCATGAAAAGACAAGATACATACACTATTTTCTGTAAGAATGGGGAATTCAGGCCTCATGAAAATTGTGCCTGTAACTCTAAAAGAGAAAGTTAGAAAATATATTGATATTATTAATTTGGAGTGTCAGTATTTACGTACAGTGAAACATTAAAGGAAAGAAATAGACTTAGGAAAGAAATGTCTGAATATCCAACAAAAATTACAAAGAGAAAAGTTCAAACATATGGAGGCTAAAAGGTCGAAAAGTGGACTATTTCTAGACCCCAAACAATAACAGGTAAGATAGAGAAATACTTGCGGCAGCAAATGACATATGGCTTAGACACTTCAGAAATGGCCTGGAGGTTAACAGACTGTAAATATTCTTTGTTTTTGTTGCCCAGGCTGGAGTGCAATGGCGTGATCTCGGCTGACCACAACCCCCGCCTCTCGGATTCCAGTGATCCTCCCACCTCAGCCTCCTGAGTAGCCAGAATTACAGGCATGTGCCACCACGCCAGACTAATTCGCATTTTTAGTAGAGGGGAGTTTCTCCATATTGTTCAGCCTGGTCTCAAACTCCCGATCTCAGATGATCCACCTGACGCGGCCTTCCAAAGTTATGGGATTACAGGCGTGAGCCAAGGCGCCTGACTAAATATTCTATCTGAGAAAACGTATGAGTCACAGAAAACAGTGAATAAGGAATATCCTGCAAGTATGATCTAGGTTTACTTAAAGAAAAAAAATTCCTGAGAGGGAAAGGGCCCCCAAAAATCTGCCCATTAAGAACAACAACCACACACTCACACACAAAAAAAACTATAGGTCCTATCAAAATTTGATTTTAAATGAGAGTTTTTGTGTGGTTGTCTGGTTCCTGTTCCAAAACTGTGCATTGGGTCTATCAGTATGGGCAGTGAAGATAATTTATATTCTTTTAGAGAGCAGTTTGCTCAACCACAGCTAGCCACATGTGGACCTGAAGGAGAAGAGGGAGGATCACCACGACTTCAGCTGTTTTAAGTAGCAGGATGAGAATTGGATTTGTCGCCCTTGGAGAATGTGTGAATATGCCCCATGTCTGAAACAAAGGTGCAGGATGAGAGCTATTCAATGGTCAGTGGAGTACCAAAGAAAGACAGCCAACCACCACAACTGTTTACTCTTTCTCTGGTGTATGCTAGTTGAAGCGATAAGACTAATTTTCTAGCAACTTCATTTTTCACTCTGTTTGCAGCTAAATGGGGCTGTGTAATCTGTACGTACCAGCAGAGTGAGTATAAATGATGCCTAGAAAAGAAGGCATGTCTTTCCTGGCCCTTTTTTTTTTTTTTCTTTTGAGACAGAGTCTTGCTCTGTTGCCCAGGCTAGAGTGCAGTGGTGGGATCTGGGTTCACTGCAACCTCTGTGTCCTGGGTTCAAGTGATTCTCCTGCCTCAGCCTCCTGAGCAGCTGGGACTACAGGTGTGTGCCACCATGTCCGGTTAATTTTTGTATTTTTAGTAGAGACAGGATTTCACCATGTTGGCCAGGATGTTCTCGATCTCTTGACCTCGTGATCCGCCTGCTTTAGCCTCCCAAAGTGCTGAGGTTATAGGTGTGAGCCACCGCGCTTTGTCGATTTTTAATGTGAGTAACTCCGAAGTTATAAACAGGGACTGATATATGAAATGGAAGAAACGCATGTGCTTTCTTTACTATTTTATAAAGTGCTTTCTCTTTTTGTATCCACCAGACATCACACCCTGTCGCCTCTGGGCTGTAATATGCACTACTGAAATTTTGGGATTTATCTCTTACAACAACTGTTACCTTAAAAAATAATTCAGCTTGTATATTTTTATATATTTGAAAGGATAAAATGGTACTATTGGCAGTAGAGACCAATTCTTGCCTCTCCACCCCATAGCCATTTTGCCAGATGCTATCACTGAATGTTACTTTTTAGTTTATTCTAGAATTTATTTGCATGTCATGAAGCTACATGCTTGCAGCACCATTTTAAAATAATAATTTGTTAGCTTTCTACTATTGTTGTTTGTTGGCTATTTCATTTTGGATCTGTGTACCAAACACTTCATAGAAAGTTAATAAATAATGAATACATATACTTATATGTAATATATTTGGTATTATCATTATAGTATTTGTCATATATTAATGTTATATGTAACATATTTAGTACATACATTTTAAATATAAAATTATAAATAAATAATCCTCATACAATTCTCAGCCAAAAGTATAAATTTGCTCACACACACAATTAGTTTTTCTATGTTCTAATAGAATCATGCTGGATGAATAAATAAATGTTTGGTATTTGCATTCTTAAGATTATACAAAGATGGTTCACAGGACTTCATTTAATAATGCTTTAATGTCTCACTTATAACTAATGTAAAAGTAACCCTTTCAGAAATTAAAATTTCTTCTGAATCTGTGGTACTTTCATTCTGGACTCTTTTGAAATGACTTCTTTATTCTGTGAATAAAATTACAATTCTTGTCTCCCTCTATAATTTCCATGGAGATAAAGGGTCAATCGTTCTTTAAGCTTTCCTCTAACCTCAGGGACACCTGAAGACTTTTTGACTCTTGCTTAAGCCCTCTTCGTATGACCAACTCAAGAAATTCTTAGGAGTGTTAACTGTACACAGGAAAAATTAAAAGTATCCAGCTAAAGGCTGCTTTTCAGACCAAACACTGTGTAAGTCAGTGTCTATAACAAAGGGTCAAGAGTCAAGAAAAAATACAAGCAAATGTGAAAAGAGCAGCTGCTACCTTCTTCTATCAAGCTAATCTGTTAGATGCTGTCTTAGTTTTATTACTTTGTTAATCTTTGTGTTGTTTGTAAAGCTTTTAAAAGCTAAAAATGATGCTGCATCATCTACAGCACCAAACACTTGAATTCACGTGGTACAGAAATTGACCAATACATCTTCACAAAAGCAGAAACATTTGCGAAGGATCAGTATTATAGAACTGACAAGATATAATCAGTGAAAAGTAATCAAGTCAGAAAACTAATCAAATAGTTAAAAAATATTATACATAGACCCATTCAAATTTGATTCGTTTCTTTTTGGCGGAATTTTTACATAACGACTACCCAAGCAAAATGTAAATAAAATATATCATGATTATATTTCCTTCATTCACATATTATCACTCTAGACTCATGCTATCTATGAAAATAGTCTGCATATCTCACACAAAATAGAGCAATAACAAGAAAGTATTGCCAGTTGTAACAATTTCAGCATTACAATATTTTGAATATCCATAATGTCTTATTGCATTCATGACTTATAAATCAGCATGTTAAAATATTTGAAGTAAGGATAGTGTATATGTGTATATGTAGGTATACATGTATTCTTTTTCCACTGATATGGCACTAAAATAGTTTACTATATTCTCTCTTGATATTCAATCCAACTTATAAGCAGCACAAAATGTTATATTCTAAATGCATGTTTATTGAGTATTTTATTATGGAGTTGTGTACCAAACACTTCATAGAAAATAAATTAAAAAATGATATTTACCATATGTTTAGATATATGTTTGATTATAATTATTATTAAAAATTCATGTTTGAACCACTTATGTATGCATTTTGATTATTTTCAATAGTAATAAAAATTTAAACCATTTCAATGATGTTAAGAATCTTTATTAACATAAAAATATGAAATAAAAAACAAAATAAAACAAAAATTAAAAACTTTAACAAATAGCTTACAATTTGGAGTAAATGACAGACTAATATTTCTCGAACATTTTGATAAAGAGAATCTTTAGTCTGTTAGAAAAAATGCTCAACCTCACTGGTCACTAGAGAAATGAAAATCAAAACCACATTGAGATACCATCTCACATCAGTTAGAATGGCAATAATTAAGAAATCTGGAGACAACGGATGCTGGAGAGGATGTGGAAAAATAGGAACACTTTTACATTGTTAGTGGGAGTGTAAATTAGTTCAACCATTGTGAAAGACAGTGTAGTGATTCCTCAAGGATCTGGAAATAGAAATTCCATTTGACCCAGTCCCATTACTGGGTATATACCCAAAGGATTACAAATTGTTCCATTATAAAGGCACATGCACTGTTTACAATAGCAAAGACCTGGAACCAACACACATGCCCATGGATGATAGACTGAACAAGGAAAATGTGGCACATATACACCATGGAATACTACACAGCCATTAAAAACGATGAGTTCATGTCCTTCATAGGGACATGGATGAATCTGAAAACCATCTTTCTCAGCAAACGGACACAAAAACAGAAAATCAAACACTGCATGTTCTTACTCATAGGCGGGCGTTGAACAATGGGAACACATGGACACAGGGAGGGGAGCATCATACACTGAGGTCTGTTGCGGGGGACTAAGGGAGGGACACTGAGGAGTGAGAAGATTGGGGAGGGATAACATGGGGAGAAATGCCAGATATTGGTGATGGGGGATGGGGGGCAGCAAACCACATTGCCATGTATGTACCTCTGCAACAATCCTGCATGATCTGCACATGTACCCCAGAACCTAAAGTACAATTTAAGAAAAGATTTTTATGAGAACTTAATAATTACAATAATTTTGGAAAAATTATATTAACTTCCTTTAAAGAGATCTAACTGTGGAATATAAAAGCTTGCATATGAGGAAAAATAAAAGCATTTAACTAATAGCGTATTATTCAAGTTTTGCAAAATATGATTTTCTTATGTTAACTTTGACTTCTACAATCTAGTGCCCATCCAAATTTCCCATTCACATCTGTTAACACCTGTATTATATGAAATGTGAGGTTAAAAAAAAGACATTTATTAAAACAATAGAAAGTTCTTATTCAATATAATATGGTCTTGTTTAGAACTATTTCAGTTATTACAGTAAAAAATTTCTAGTAGCAGTGCAGAAAACAAGACTTAGCCTTTGTACTTTAGTTTTCCCATGACATACGTTGTATTATAAATTTTATGACTACATTAATGTCATATTAATACCTTTATTATGAAGAAGACCCAAAATATATATGATAAAAATTTTTAATAGACCAATTATAAATCAATAGATAAACTGGTATTTCTAAGTACTCTTTTGAGTACAGAGAATATTAATGGAATTTTCACTAAATCATCTTACCTGGTCTAAATTATGATGCTCTTGAGTTCATATTTAAATATAGTGTAACCAAAGGATACTTATTAATAGCTCTTAAAACCCTGTATCCTAGTGTATTACATCAGATACGTGTTGTGTATGCCTCATTTGCCTTCACATTCATCTATATATACCTACTTTGCCTACCTTCTCTGTGCCCTAGGAGTCTGACCCTTTGGACAGGATCAGATGAGCTTATTCTCTCACTTGTGCCTGGTTGGGCTCAGCAAATGTAAAACAACAATAAATCATGCTGGAGAAGTTAAATAAATAAAATCTGTAAGCATCATTTAGTTATTGAATAGTAAAGGGGATTTTCTCTTTTTAAATTACATTTTCATGTAATGACTTGGGTAGACTTTTAATCTAAAGTATATTTTTTCATTCAAATAATATACAAATATGGATAGGCTGAACATCTAAACTCAAATGACACACATACTTTTAAAAAGTGGTTTATTCAATCATTAAACAGAATTTTGAATCTTAAATAATGGGGAGCTATTACTCAGAAGGAGTAAAATTTCTGTTACAATATTTGCTTATATTAATAAAAATTAAACATTAGTATGATAGGGAGAATATCTATTTTTTTTCTATTCAGCACAAATATTGTGTCCAGCAGGAACATACTAAATGTACTAAATGCATATTGATTAAACTGATAAATATAGAAAAGTTGAAATCATACAGCATTTCAAAATAAAGTGCTTTCACACGTACACGTGCTTAAGCTCTTTAACTTTTTATAACTCTATAGATATTGTTGGGTATGTTTTATCGTCCACTTCTCAAATGAAAATAGAGTCAGATCAATTAAATTATTTTTCAAGATCACAAGGCTAGCTAAGTTCTGGACTCATGAGTCCATTCACCTTCCTCTATAACCTCTTCCAGTGATATGGTACTATAATACGTATCCCTTACTGCATTTTCTGATGTGATTAAGTATATTATTATCTACCCATAAAAGCCAGTATGGAATGCTTGTTATCTGTGATATGCTCACTTATTTACTTGCATCGTTGCTGTTAATGCTTACAATGACTCTAAAAAATAGATATTCTACATTTTTTTCATCATTATTATTTTATGTAAGAGGAAACTAAAGCAGAGAAGGCTAAACTCCAATACTATTCACTGCAAAAGACTTGTAGATGTACAGCATATCAGCCCATTTTAAAAAATGCATTTTATTTGCTATTAATAATAATAAAAAATAAATCTAGTTTTAAAAAAACAGTAGAATGAGAGAGCAGTGACAAAATATCCAACTGGTTCCTCTTCAGAAGGATAAATAATCATTGTAACTAATTTTTCAAGTGAATTGGTATTATATTTATATAATAAAAAATGAGCAAACTATAAGAAACTATTTTATTGAATTTAAGTATTTTTATATATTATGACATTTTCATGACATAATACATCAGCGGTATATTTTGTTTAGTCAAAGTTTGGCCCTGATTATGACACCATAGAGATCAACTCAATAATTATTTAAATACTAGTGTTCAGAATAGTGAAAACATGTTTACATACTTTTAGTTAATATAATTTCATTTCTTGCAATATACATGTTGAATTTTTCTCTATTAATATAATTCTGTCTCCGTATATTTTTCAAAAGGAACCCATTTCATCAGGTTTGATAGTCTATACTGCTGCTGAAATAATTACTCTTGTATGAAGCAAAATTTTCAGTTGGCAAACTCTTACAGGAAATTTTTCCTTTGAAATTAAGTTTTGTATTTATTTTCCTAAAACACACACATGCACACATAAAATTGGATTCAACATATAGGAATATGTGTTCCACTAACAGCAGGAACTAACAAGTAACTGATTAAATGAAATGATCAGGAAGACAACTGGTTGAATATCAACATCTGAAAATGCCTCCTGAAAACCGTTACATCTGCTTTCACCATTGAGGCAGAACTCATTCCTGTGCAGGTCCTTGATTATGTCTTCATTTTACTATCAATATTTGTATATAATTTTTGATATTAGAAATTGCTTACTGTAACATTGGAAATATTTTTAAACATTCAGATATTTCTAAACATTGATCAGACTCATTACACTGTTCATTAAAATGAAAAGACAGAGAGCCTTTATTTAAAAGACAGGAGAAAGGTGC
This sequence comes from Alouatta palliata, assembly GCA_004027835.1. Lineage (NCBI taxonomy): Eukaryota > Metazoa > Chordata > Mammalia > Primates > Atelidae > Alouatta > Alouatta palliata. The sequence continues at coordinate 39,423 of PVKV010008270.1, forward strand.
TTCCAGAGGTACTAAAATGCATTATTTCTGTTTCATGGCATTTTTACTTTGTACTAAATAACACGAATTTCACTTGGATGCCAATGCATGGTTTCTCTACACTCAGAACTTTGGTTTACACAAAATTTTAAAGTCTCTTGACCTGAGCATTTCAAGGAAAATTTGGTTATGATCCATACTCACTGTCAACGTTTCTTTTCATCATTTGAAATGCAAGTACCTCCCCACAAAAAATCTGATTTTTTTTTTTCATCTTATGTTTTTAGAGCAGGACAGCAGTCATTGGCCTAGGTATATTGACTTCATGTGATTAAGCTGCCCAATATTGTTCCAGTCAGCTGTGACTATAGGTGAGAGTTACATGGTATCTATCACACTCAGAGATGCATTAATGGCTATGCTGAGGCATTTGCCATCAAAGCAAAGGGTGGGCAAGTCAGTGTCTGTGATTAACACATGTAAAATACGAAAGAAGCTATATTATTCAAATAGTTTAATTTGGTCCAAAATCTGTTAAAAAATTAAAATTGTATACAATGTATGCATTTAATTTTAAATGTAAAAGTATAAGTATGCATATATTCTAAAACCTTGGCTTTCAAGACCAAAATCTCTAGTTAAAAGTTAGCTGATGGACAGATCGATATTCTTTCTTTTTCTTTTTCTTTTTTTTTAACAAAAGCCACAGTCATAATGCATCTTTGCCATCTTCTGTTTCCATCTCTTTAAAGCACATGAAGCAATTACAAACACTTGTGAAGCAATTTATGTGGAGAATCGATTTAGAAGTCTGTGATTTTTTTCCCCAGTTTTTTTTTTTATAGTTGTCCAGCCCACACTTACTTTTTGAAAGCATCTTTCAAGTAACTCACCTTTATAGAGTTGTTTTCAGGGCATACAACTTAGTTTTCATAGAAACAACCCTCTTTATTTTCATACTCTTATTTTCATAAGCTTAAGTATTATTTAAAGACATTTTGTAAGTCAAAAAAAAAAAACAAAAAACAACTGGTATAAACAGATTTAGGGATAAACACATCTGACACTTGGTATACATACTACGGAAACAGAGGGAACAGAAGTGTGGGAACAGAGGAGTCTGCCAGACAAAGGCGTTCAACAAGCATAGACTTCGTGAATATGTTAAACAGAAGGACGAGAAAGCATTGTTTCACTGCTATAATGCAAGTCATTTAACAACAACAAAAAAAAACTTTTATTACATTCTTATCCCTTAGTTCTTAAATTTAGCCTATTTTACTTCAGCATTCTCAAACTGGTCTCTAAATGGAAAAGGAACGCGAAAAGCCATATCTTTTCACAACTGCTAAGTATGTAATTAAACACTTTTACCTTAGTTAATCTACGTAAAGTGATAATATGTGCTTATTTAGATGATAACCTTGAAATCAATATATTGTTTAAATACACTACAGTGCAGATTATTAAGATGAATCTCAGAAATGACACTTGTAATCCATGCTGAGTATTTGAAATTTGAAAAATATGACAGTAAGAAAAGAATGGTAGAACCATTCTGGAAACTTTTCAGAAAAGACAATGAAGTGTGTTTACATGCACACACACACACACACACAGACACAGACACATAGGCACACACACACACACACACAGACAGACAGGAAACAGAAAAATTGCAAAGACTGAATATTTTTCCCCATGGCAAAAATCAGTTTACTTATTTTTAAATGGAGATTATATAAAAGTCACTACTTTCAAACACACCAGCTAAGAAATATTAACAATCACTAGGACCAGAATAGGTATAATTTGGAGGAAGATCTGTTCTGTTCTATACAAATATTTAGATTAATATTTGTATTTTAATAACTGGAAGAAAAACCATACTGAGAATACTTCAAGCCTTTGTTTTTATTTAGCAATAATTGATCTTATTCTCCTCACTTATCCACCCATTTCTCTGGAACGATTGCTAATTTATGTTTCAAGATTTGTAGTCTCAGATATAAATTTAGTTTTTATATTACATAAGGCAAAAAAGAACCAGATTTGTAATATTCTTCAGTTTAAGAATATGATTTATATAATTTCCTGCTTTCAAGAAACTTTTCTTAGTAATATACATCACTAAAATATATACTCTAAAAGGGCTTGACTTTTCATCTGTTATGTTTTGTATCTCTATATCTCTAAAACCTAGAAAAGTGTCTGGCACAAGTTTAATGATGAATGGGTTTTCATAGCATGATGAATGAATGCCATGGTCAGTCAATTTTCCCTGTCATTAAATAATCAGAAGTGAAATACCTGTGGAGCAAGCACTGGTAAAATGCACATTAGTGTCCATCTCTGAACTTCTCTGTGTGTGTGTTTTTGAGACGTGATATTGCACTCTCACCCAGGCTGGAGGTCACTGGTGTGATCATAGACCAAGTTCACGACTTGAACTCCCAGGCTCAAGCTAATCCTTCTACCTGAGACTCCTGAGTAGTTGGGATTACAGGTATGAGACACCATGCCCAACTAATTTTTAATTGTTTGTTTTGTTGTTGTTGAGATGGGGTCTCACTATGTAACCCAGACTGGTCTCAAACACCTGGCCTCAGGTGATCCTCTCTGATTTTTAACGAGTTTATACAAAGGAGATCCTAGCTGGGAGTGTGTGAGCAATTTCAAGGACTTTGCTCACAATGTTTAATTTTCTTATGGAAACAACATTACTGTCAGCATTGTAAAAGAGTGCTTTAACTATAGTAGTGACTTTCATTTTTAAAATTATATTTTTTGCTTGTTTTCATGTTAATTTTAGTTGGCACACAAAAATTGTATATGTTTGTAGGACACAAGTGATATTTTGCTACATGTATAAAATATGTAATAATCCTATCAGGGTAATTAGCATTTTCATCACATCAAACATTTATCATTTATTTGTGATGGGCACATCCATAACTATCTCAATTAGCTTTTAAAAAATATGCAATAAATTATTGTTGACTGTATTTCCACTACAGTGATATAGAACACAGAACTTAGTTCTCTTATCTAGCTACAATTTTGCAGCTATTAACCTGCCTCTCCCTCTCCTCTCCCTCTATCCTTTCCAGCCTCTGATAACCACTACTTTACTCTCTACTTCTATGAGCACATTTTTTTAGCTTACGCATATAAGCGAGAACATTTGATATTTCTCTGTCTGTGCCTGATTTATTTTAATATAATGTCCTCTAGGCCCATCCATGTCACTGAAAATGATGGTATTTCATTACCTTTTATGGTTGGATAGTATTTCATTGTGTATATATATCATTTTTCTTTATTATTCATCTGTTGATGGACATTGAGGTTAATTCCTTACCTTGGAATTGTAAATTGGTTAATTCCCTACCAATTTACTATTATAATAAATTGGGGATTGTTGATATCTCTTTGATATACTGATCTTCTTGCTTTTAGGTACATATTCGGTAGTGGGATAACTGGATCATATGATAGTTCTATGTTTAGTCTTTTGAGAATTCTCCATGTTGTTATGTATAATGGCTGTACTAATCAACATTATCACCAACAATATATAAGAATTTCCTTTCTCTGCATCCTCTCAGGTATTTGCCATTTTGTCACTTTTTGATAATAGCCATTCTAACTGGGATGAAATGATATTAATTAGGGTTTCGATCTACGTATCCCTAATTATGAGAGATGTTGAGCATTTCTTCATGTACTTATTAATCTTGTTCTTTCTCTACCTAATGTGATGAGTGTTTTAATCATGAAGAAATGCTGAATTTTATAAAACGCTTTTTCTGCATTCATTGAGATACACATTTTTTCTTAATTCTGCTGATGTAGTGTATCACATTCCTTGATTTGTGTGTGTTGAACCATCTGTACAACCCTGAGATAAATCACACTAAATTATAGTGTATTATCTTTTTGATGTGCTATTGAATTATGATTGCTAGTATTTTTTTTTCTTTTTGAAAAATTTTCCATCTAAGTTCACCAGTGACATTGGCCTGGTAGTTTTCTTTAATTGCTGTGCCTTTGTCTGGTTTTGATATAAGGGTAATGCTGATGTTGTAGAATGAATTAGAAAGAATTACCTCCTCTTCAGTTTTCTGGAAGAATTCAAGACTAGTTCTTGCTCTTTAAAAGTGTTGAAGAATTCAGCAGTTGAGTCACCTGGCCATGGAATTTTCCTTCTGGGAGACTTTTTTTATTGTTTAATCTTGTTATTTGTTACTAATCTGTTCAGGTTTCCTAATTATTTTTTCTGGTTCAATCTTGGTAGGTTATATGTGTCCAGGAATTTATCAATTTCCTCTTGTTTTTCTAATTTGTTGGCATATAGTTGTTTGAAATAGTCTTCATCCTTTTTATTTCTATGCTATCAGCTTTAAAGTTTCCATTTCTGGATTTTTGTTTTTTATTATTTGAGCCTTTTCTATTTTTTTCTAAGCCTAGTTAATGGTTTTCTTTGTCTCTTCAAAAAACAACTTTTTGTTCTTTTAAATGGTTATTTTTGTTTCTATTTTATTTACTTTTGCTCTGATCTTTATGCTTTCTTTCTACTAATTTTAGATTTGTTTTCTACTTGCTTTTTTTAGGTGCATCATTAGGTTTTTTATTTGAAATCTTTCTACTTCCTTTTTGATATAGGCATATGCTGCTGTAAACTTGCCTCTTGTATTACTTTTGTCATATCCTAAAGGTTTTGTTTATTTATTTATTTATTTAGATATTTCTTTTTTTCTTCTAAAAAAAATGGGATCCATGTGCAGAACATGAAGGTTTGTTACATAGGTACATATGTGCCATGGTGGTTGGCTGCACCTATCGACCCATCCTCTAAGTTCCCTCCCCTCGCCTGCCACCCCCTACCAGGCCCTGGTGTGTGTTGTCCCCCTCTCTGTGTCCATGTGTTCTCATTGTTCAACTCCCGCTTATGAGTGAGAACATGTAGTGTATGTAGTGTTTGGTTTTCTGTTCCTGTGTTAGTTTGCTGAGGATGATGACTTCCAGTTTTATTCTGCAAAGGACATAATTTCATTCATTTTTATGGCTACACAGTATTCCATGGTGTATTTGTACCACATTTTCTTTATCCAGTCTATTATTGATGGGCATTGGGGTTGGTTCTATATCTTTCCTTTTGTAAATAGTGCTGCAGTAAACATCCATGTACATGTGTCTTTACAGCAGAATGATTTATATTCTTTTGGGTATATACCCAGTAATGAGATTGCTGGGTGAAATAATATTTCTGGCTCTAGATCCTTGAGGAATTGTCATACTGTCTTCCACAATGGTTGAGTTAATTTTCATTTCCAGCAACATTGCAAAAAGCATTCCTATTTCTTCACAGCTTTGCCAGCATCTATTGTCTCTTGACTTTTTAAAAATGTCATTCTGACTAACATGAGATGGTATCTCGTTGTTTGGATTTGCATTTCCCTAATGATCATGATGTTAAGCTTTTTTTCATGTTCCTTGGCCTTTTAAATGTCTTTTGAGAAGTGTCTGTTCCTATTGTTCACCCACTTTTTGATAGGGTTGTTTGCTGTTTTATTAAAAATTTGTTTAATTTCCTCATAAATTCTGGATTGTTAGATCTTTGTCAGATGGGTAGATTGCAAAATTTTTCGCCCATTCTATAGATTGCCCAATCATTCTGATGATAGCTTCTTTTGCTGTGCAGGCGTTTTTAGTTTAATTAGTGGTTTGTAGCCCCATTTATCAATTTTGGCTTTTGTTGCAATTGCTTTTGGCATTTTTGTCATGAAGTATTTGTCCATGCCTATGTCCTGAATGGTTTTGCCTAGGTTTTCTTCTAGAGTTTTTATGGTTTTTAGTTTTACATTTAAGTCTTTGCTCCATCTTGAAATAACTTTTTGTATAAAGTATAAGAAAAGAGTCCAGTTTCTGTGTTCTGTATATGGTTAGCCAGTTTTCCCAAGCTTTCCCAACACCATGTATTAAATAGGGAATCCTCTCACCATTGTTTGTTTTTGTCTGGTTCACTGAAGATCAGATGCTTGTAGATGGGTGGTGTTATTTCTGATATCTCTGTTGTGTTGCATTTGTCTATATGTCTGTTTTGGTACCAGCACCATTCTGTTTTGGTTACTATAGCTTTGTATTACGGTTTGAAATCAGGTAGTGTGATGCCTCCAGTTTTGTTCTTTTTGCTTAGGATTTTCTTGGCTATACGGGATCTTTCTTGGTTTCATGTGAAATTTAACATAGTTTTTTCTCTAATTCTTTGATGAATGTAAATGGCAGTTTGATGGAAATACCATTGAATCTATAAAAGACTTTGGGCAGTATGGCCATTTTTATATCATTGATTATTCCTATGCATGAAGATGGAATGTTTTTTCATTTTTTTGTGTCCTCTCTTATTTCGCTGAGCTGTGGTTTGTAGTTCTTATTAAAGAGGTCCTTCACATCCTTGTTAGCTCTATTTCTAGGTATTTTATTCTCTTTGTAGCAATGGCGAATAGGGGCTCTCTGCTTTTCCATTGCCAATGTAAAGGAATGGTTTTGATTTTTGCACATTGGTTTTGTATCCCGTGAATTTGCTGAAGTGGCTTATCAGCATAAGGAGATTCTGGGCTAAGACAATGAGGTTTTCTAAATAATAGAATCATGTTGTCTGCAAACAGAGACAATTTGATTTCCTCTTTTCCTATTTGGATACCTTTATTTCTTTCTCTTGCTGATTGCCCTGGCCAGAGCTTCCAGTACTATGCTGAATAGGCGTGGTGAGAGAGGGCATCCTTATACTCCTTTTCAAAGGGAATGCTTCCAGCTTTTGCCCATTTAGTATAATACTGGCTGTGGGTTTGTCATAAATAGCTCTTATTATTTTGAGATATGTTCCATCAATACCTAGTTATTTAAGGGTTTTTAACATGAAGGGATGTTGAATTTTATCAAAGGCCTTTGGTGCATCTATTTAGATAATCATGTGGTTTTTGTCTTTGGTTATTTTATGTGATGGATTACATTTATCGATTTGCATAAGTTGAACCAGCCATGCATCCTAGGGATGAAGCCTACTTGATCATGGTGGATAAGATTTTGATGTGCTGCTGGATTTGGTGTGCCAGAATTTTATTGAGGATTTTTGCATCAATGTTCATCAGGGATATTGGCCTGAATTTTTCTTCTTTTTGTAGTATCTTTTCTTGGTTTTGGTATCAGAATGATGATGGCTTCATAAAATGATTTAGGGAGGGGTCCCTCCTTTTGAATTGTTTGGAATAGTTTCAGAAGGAATGGTACCAGCTCCTTTTTGTACTGGTAACATTTTGTCTGCGAATCTGTCTGGTCCTGGGCTTTTTGTGATTGTTAGGCTATTATTTACTGACTCAGCTTCCCAACTTGTTACTGGTCTATTGAGGGATTCTACTTCTTCATGTTTTAGTCTTGGGAGGGTGTATGTGTCAAGGAATTTATCCATTTCTACTAGATTTTATAGTTTATTTGTGTAGAAATGTCTATAGTATTCCTTGATAGTAATTTGTATTTTTGTGGGGTCAGTGGTGACATTCCCTTTATCATCTTTTATTGTGTCTAGCTGATATACTTTCTGCTCAGTGTCACATGGCACTTACTCTAAAATTGACCACGTAACTGGAAATAAAACACTTCCCAGAAAATAAAAAGAACTGAAATCATAATAAGGAGTCTCTCAGACTACAGTGCAATCAAATTAGGACTCAGGATTAAGAAACTCACTCAAAACCACACAATTAAGTAGAAATTGAACAATCTGCTCCTGAATGACTCCTGGGTAAATAATGAAATTAAGGCAGAAATCAAAAAGTTATTTGAAACCAATGAGAACAGAGAGACAATGTAACAGAATCTCTGGGACACAGCTAAAGAAGTTTTAAGAGAGAAATTCATAGCACTAAATGTCCACATCAGAAAGCTAGAAAGATCTCAGATAGACACCCTAAGATCACAATCAAAAGAGCGAGAGAGGCAAGAAACGACTAAGATCAGAGCAGAACTGAAGGTGATAGAGACATGAAAAACCCTCCAAAATTCAATGAATTCAGGAGCTGGTTTTTGGAAAGATTAACAAAATAGTTAGACCACTAGCTAGACCCAGATATTTTACTATGTTGTGTTTCTATTTCTGTTTTCACTGAGAATTTGAAAACAAAACAAAACAAAACAAAAAACTCTTATTTTCCTCATAACACTTTCTTTTGAAACTCTGTCTCAAAAAAAGAAAAAAAGAAGAGAAAAAATCAATTTAGTGCTTCCTGGTATACACAAATATGTCAGAATACTTCACAACAATGATTCTGCCATAATGAGTTGGCATAAACTGCAAGTAACCTTTTCTGTGGGGCCAAAATACAAATATTACCAGTAAAGAGAATGTTTTCTGGATTTTATTTGTGATTGATTTGTTTTGTTTTGTTTTGTTTTGTTTTTGTTTATTTATGAGAATTTCACTTTTAGCAAAGAGGTTTTAAACTAGTTTATTTTTATATTCCAAATTGATCCTTTGTTAACTTTCATAAGTTTTTCTTTTAGTTTGTTGTGGTGGTGGTTGCTGTTTTCTTTCTTTAAAGGCAGACTTTCTTTTTTTATTTTTTTAAGATGGGGTTTCACCGTATTGGTCAGGCTGGTCTCGGACTCCTGACCTCAGGTGATCTGCCCACCTCAGCCTCCCAAAGTGCTGGGATTACAGGTGTGAGCCACTGCGCCCGGCTTGTTTTCTTTCTTTACCATGCGTACTCTATAAACTACTTGTTTTCTGACTTTTGCCTCCAGCAATGATTTTAGGAAAAGCATATATTACATTAATTATTAGTTTTCTACATTTGAGATAGGTGATATTATCTATTCATCAAAATACTCTTCGTAAGAAGCAAATGTTTAAAAGCACTGTTTGTCACTAGCCAGTCAGAAGTGGTAAAAACTAGGACTTTAACATAAGTTTGATTTTAAGGCCCATATTATACCCACCTTGTAGAAAAGAAAAAAGAAATCCACTTGTACATTTTTCCAAGGCTAATAGTTCACATACTGAGCCATAAAATAATATTTGATACTGCAAGAGAACATGGGCCGAGATGAAATGGGATGAGCTCATTTCAGTAAAGTATATCTGTGTATTTCAGGATCTTTGTGCATTAATTGGTGTAATATTTTAGAAGACATGGTCAGTAATTTTCATTTGATATAAGTGGCCATTTGGCAACACGGTAGTGCTGTAAGAAGGTGAGTAATGAGATCAAAAGGACACTTGCCTTAGCTGACTATTACTTCTTATTTAATATACATTAAATAGACTATTAATCAGGAAACCTTGTAAAGAAGCTATGGCATCATTTATAGTTTTGAAAATAATTTAACCAAATTCTGGTAGAATGATTAAAAGAAAGTGTTATGCAGAAGAAAATGTACAAACAAAAGGCTAGAAGAATTTGGTGATGTCCTAAATGAGATTAGAAGTCACCTGGAAATGATGAAGAACCTAGTCTTTGTGACTGCTAAGGTCAACTTAATACATGACTAGAGTTTGGTTAAAAGCACAATAGTATTATTTTTACAGATGTTTAGTTTGCATACAGATGAAAATGATTAGGGTTAAAATATAAGAATTATGACTATAAACATGTCTGCATCTAAAAGTCACATGCAGATAAATATCCTATTATTGGTTGCAGAATTACCTTCCTATACTACTTTATTTACCTCAACCACAGTAGTTGGAAGAAGGTGGGATAATGAAGAAACACATTACGGGAAACACATAATGAAGGTGGGATACACATCAAAGGAATATTTTGGGAGTATTTATAAATATTTATGAATGATTTCTGTAACTAGGAACACATTAGTAAATCCACTGTTTAATTTGGAGCTTGGTTGTCCTTTGAATTTCTGAGAATATCGATTAACTGGGCCATAAGGTTTTTTCAAATATGATGTAATATCATATTAAAATAACATATTTCTGAAGGTAAAAACAGTTCAATTTGTAACCTAAAATAAATCCAACTAGAAGTTGACTCATGTAAAGAACATAATCATGATAGACAACCTATGAGAGAAAAATGTTTGTGTTATGTTTCATGTGTGTTGATATATTTCATCCTATGGGAATAGATTTTTTTACTGTTATGTCACTTACATTATAATCAAGTAAACAGACCATTGACAGGTAGACAAATAAGTGAACAAAATGACTTCAGGAAGAAATAATTGTTCTGAAAAAACAAAATACAGGGATATGATATAAGATGATCGGAATATCAGATAAATTATCTGACTACTTAATGTGTTGGTACATTTGATTAGTATTAAGAACAAAAAATCAAATTTTAGATTCAAAAAGGAGGTAACTTGTAGTGAATTATATTGTATGCTTATCATATTCCAACTCATAATGTGAAAAAAATGAAAGAGTGATGCCAACAATTAGAGTAAAGCAGAGAGAAATGACGAATTGATTACGATCACCAATTTCATCACTCAATGTTAGTCCTCATGATCCTTGTAATTCATTGGTTTTACCTCTTGGGCTATCTGAGATCATATACACACTGTCAATTATGGACAGACCAATAATTAGTGCATGATATTGAGGATTTCAAATAACAAATTCTAAATATGAAGCTGCTTAAATCAAAGTGGTATATGACTAATAAGGATTTCTCCATTTTGTGCTTGAACAAGTTTCTTAGTTTCAATAAATAATCAATCACACACACAAACACCCAGCTAAATTTAAATTTCTAATGAACAATAATTTCATAATATAATTACATTCTAAATATTGCACAAAATATGTGTATACAAAAAATAACTTGTTGTTTTTCTGAAATTTAAATGTGACTAGTTATCTTGCATTTTATCTAGCAAATCTAGGCCAGTAAGACATAATTATATATGGTAGTAAAAAATTTGGTTGAAATATTGACTTTTTTTAGCTTAGAATTCATGGCTAAGGGTCTGGGAGAATATGGGACATTATAGAAAAATAAGATTCTCTAAAAAATATCAAGCTATTGGTGTGTGTCAATGACTTATGTTCACTCTTCAGTAAGGTGTTAAAAGAGACAGTTGTCAAAAGAGAGAAGCTTCAATTTAAGCTTACCTGCTTGAAAGAAGAAGGGGAACAGATACATATATATATAGTTGTGAGAAAAGAATGCCTTTCTGCTTCTTGCTAAAAATCCAACAGTGATAAGGATCTATAATTTGAAACCGCCAAAAATGACTTATCAGCCCCAAGCTAAAGTTGTGGCAAGCCAAAAAATGAAGGTCAGAAATAACACAATTTAGCTTGGCATCTAAGAGGAAATTAAAACAAAACAAAAATCAGCAAGAGACCTTATTCTTTATTGCTTGCTAAAACACATCAATAAATGCTGCATTTGGCAGAGATAATAGTATCCTTACACATAGATACAGTTTAAAAGATGGCAGATAGGGGTTGGGGTGATTAGTTTTGTCCATTATTTCTCATTGGTTAGAGTCAAATATCAAGTAATGAAGTCACAAATTGCTACCTACAAATCTATGGATAAAATACAGAAAATTTAAGAGTGGGCCCCACATTCAACTTTCATGATTTAATAGATTTCTGCTGCTGGATATTATAAATAATGGCTCCTCCTCATTAAAGCTTTGGACAGCCTTCTGAAGTTTTCAGAAAGTTAGAGCTCGCTTTGGACAACCATCTAAAGTTTTCAGAAAGTTAGAGCTCTGGCATCAAGCTGCATGGAGAATGTATGATGCTTCCTTCTAGGAGACACATTAACAGTGAATGTGCGGACTACAGATCAGCAGCCTTGAAAGCATATCAATGATCAGGTTACTTTAGTATTCCTGCTTTACAGAAGGTGATGTAAACTTCACACCAGTGATTACTCTGTATTTTTTCAATTTACAGCCTTTTCTAAATTAAAATTGCGGCCAGGCACTGTTGCTTATACCCACAATTCCAGCACTTTGGGAGGCCAAGGTAGGAGGATGGCTTGAATCTGGGAGTTTGAAAACAACCTGGGCAGCAAAACAAGACCCCATTTCTGCAAAAACAAAGAAACAAATAAATAAATAATTGAAATTTAAAATTCTTTAAAACGGAAATGAAAGCATATAATTTTATTGTGGTTGCCTTGTTTTTCCATTCACTGTTATATTTTCTGTGTGGAGTCATGCTTAAATTGTCAGATATTTCAAATATTGCAAGTTTCAAAATGAAACCTCTATATATTTTAGGTCTGCATTATGATAGTACCTATAAATAAAGGCATAGTGGCTACATCTTCATTCATAATTGATATATGGGAGAGTTGCATTGGATTAGAAATTATTGAATGTGTTCACTTAAGTGAAGATAGCTGTCTATATGCTTTGAGCATGTGAGGTAAAAGAATATAGGATCTATTGTTTATCTGAGTTAATTATCTGATTTCTTCATGTGATTGTTGTAACCAAGGAGAAACACCCTCTTCACTAGGGATTGGGTTGTAAATGGCAAATTGACTACTTGATTCACATCAGAATCACCAAACTTCAAAAAATTATCACTTGTTCATTTGTTTAGACAGGATCTCACTCTGTCACCCAGGCTGGAGTGCAGTGGCAAGATTATGACTCACTACAGTCTCAGCCCTATGGGCTCAAGAGATCTTCCTATCTCAGCCTCCTGAGGGGCTAGGACAACAGGTATGCACCACCAAGCCAGGATAATTTTTGTTTTTGTAGAGACAGGGTTTCCTCATGTTGCCCAGGTCTCAAGCTCCTGGACTCAAGTGATTCTCATGCCTCAGCCCTTCAAAGTGCTGGTAGTACAGACATGAGCCGTGGTGCTTGGCCAAAAATATGACTCTTATGTGATGCATACAGATAAAAGCTTATGGCTCCAGAGTTCAGAGGTTTCATATTCACTGATGGAAGGAGATATGAGAGAGAGGAAAGGATATCAGGAAGAAGAGGGGAAAGAAAAAAAGATAAAGTACCCTGAAAGAAGATAACTCTATAGACTATTGTTTTCAATCTGGATGTGGCAAAACATTTGTGAGTTATAAAATTAATCTAATGGCTGATGGTCAATAAACAGAATAAAGTAGAATTAAATAGAAGATAGACCAGAAGTATTAAAATCATCAATATGCATCATATAGAGTAAAAAAGTGTTGTTTTATTACATTTCTATTTATTTGCAATTTGTACAGTATATGTATACATGTGTGATTTTCTAGGATTGTGATGCCAAATATATTTTTTACTTTAAGTAGTTGTTCAAAAATGTTTGAAATTCAGTGATGAACATATTCTAGTTCTAGGAGCTTATACATCATTTTGATATATAAGATACCCCAAAATTCTCTCTACTGTCTATATTTCTTATTTATATTTTGCTTAGATTAATGTTATAAGTACTTTATATACAATAAGTTCACTAATCCTCCCAACATCCCCATGAAGGAGTCACTATTATTATTCTAACTACTGCAGTGAGACAATTGAAATGCACATAATTTACGTAATTTGCCAAAGCTCACTCAGTCGGCAAACAGTAGGGCTAAGATTTACACTGGCACTCTGGAAAACTGTCTATTGAGTGGAAGCAATAAAATATGATCCCAAATCTATATTTTGTAAAAATATGTTATAAAACTTTTTGTGGAAAAAAAAGGCAATATTCTTGAAACTGGAGCAGATACTATCATATTATTAGTGGTGCATCAGAATGAAGGTCATACCTCCTTGTTGCTGAGAACCTTAGGCCTGTCCTGGACCAATCCCAGGTCATATAAGAATGTGGCACAGAATGATAAGTGCTTAGAAATTGCTGAGAAATCCTTGAATTTCGAAATACCCATATAAATCCTCAATGTACTCATTCTTTACAATGGCATTAGTAACCCTTTGTTCTTGAAAAGTAATAATAAAATACAATTAGTTGTTAAAATTTTGTTTCAAAATAGTATTTATAATATCTATCTAGAGACCAAAACAATATATTTGGTAATTAAGAAAAATGCAATTTATATTTTAGAATGAAATATTAATTTAAAGTGGCATCTTTATGTGGTAATATTTAATTAGCTCATAAATACTTATGGATAATAAAGTCAGAGAATAAACCAGGCTTCCAGATGAAGATGAAGAAAGCATGGCTAAGTATTATCTAATTGCATATATATATATATATATATATATATATATACAAACACATATGCACATACATATATATACACATATATATATAACTAAGTATTATCTATATATATACAACAATTTGTAAATAATGCAGCTACATACCTTTAGAAGAAATAGAGAATAAAGATGCTCATAGTCATCTTTGTACCTGTCTGTATAAGATACCTTCTCTATCTAGGCATTTTATGCACTTCATTTCAAAACAATAATGAGACCTACTAAACTGAGGGTCAGTGATATTAACAGAATGGCCCAAGACCTTGCAGTGCATTGGCTGAAAAATAAACATGAAATTCCAAATTTGTGTGAGTCCAAAATATGTATCTTTTCAACTACAATGATCTTACATTTTTTAATAAATGTTGGATGCCTGTACAAAAGGGAGAGATGCAGAAAACTTATGTATTTTCAAAAAAAGTAAAAACAGACCTAAGTTCAGTAGAAAAACATGTTTCTGCACCTAAATTTAGCTGTGACAGAGATTAGTCATTAAAGGAGCTCATTTCCACACAGGACATGTTGGTGTACGGGTTCAGAGCGTAGAACTGACTTGGATGGAGTCAGTGTAGTGTACAGCAGGCAACCATGGTAATTGTTTCAGAGTGTGGGCCTTTTTAACTCAAAATTTATTTCCTTTCTGTACTAATATGGACAGAAATGATAAAGCAACTACAGAGAATTTAGTACTGACATTTCTGAAGTCATTCACATGTCTAGGTTATCTTATTCAGATACTACAGCCTAAGTGCGATAAAATCTTTGTGAAAAGATAAATTTTACTAAATTTAAAACACTTTTTACTAGCCTGGCCTTTTATAAGCATTGTTGAAGAAGCAAACTTTGCAGGGAAGAAGTTAAAATTTTTCCTCAGATGTACATCTATGTTACCAAGATCATTATATCAGAGTCAAGAAATAAATGTCCCTACATTAAGGTATAGCACCATAAATAGAAAATTAACTGTCAAAAAGAGGGCAGTCCCGCAAAGATGTCATCATCCCTTCTTTGCAACACTTTTGTCTCTTTTACTGTGATCTTAATTTTTATTCACATTAGGTATACTACCCTTAATTTTCCTCTTTAAATGTCTTAGATGCTCTCAGCAACATCAAATTCTGATGACTCCCCCGGTGCCTTCACATTTTTAAATATATTTTACTGTTCTGTGACTTGCAGGGCATAATTTAAAGCTAAAATTTAACTTTTTAATCTTTTTTGGTTCAGTAAATTTATGTCTATGAGAAGTGAAAGAACTACAGGAAGAATAATTCTCCAATGAATTAGTATTTTAGAACCACCTTACAACATTACCCAACATTACCACATTTTCTCATCTGTAGGGCTCAGCCGAGCAGAGAAGGCCAAGGGAAATGGAAGGGGGCAGTGGTTTTTCCAGTGATACTGAAAAAATTGGCATTGCTGTTTGTAACAATGCTCATTGTCACTGTAATGGTATTGCAAGATCAACTGAAAAATATTTAAACATGATGATGCAAATGTATTTCTAAAATTATGATTGTGAGTTTACATACTATATTCTGAAAACTATAGTATAATTCTACATTCTTGTCCAAAATTTCAAACATAGCTCAAGGACAAAGGGTATGTGCCAATCAGAAATTCTTCTCTCCCCACATTGGATAATGAGTCATTTTATAATCAATCTGAAAACATCAATTCTCTGCTAGAAAATAAAGTGGGCTGGAGCACACATGTGATGATACTAAATGTAAGGTTTTAGTTAGGATACTCTGACAATATCCGTATTTATTGTTCAAGCCTATACAGGTAGTTGCATATCTTTTCACACATTACTGAAAAGCTAGATGAATTCTAAATATGTGAATTTAAACTGTTGTGAATAAGATTCTGCCCATTCTAGCATTAAATCTGGGACGTAAAAACTTGCAGGGAGCAAGTGGCTAATGGGAAAGTAATTGACTTTGTATGGCTATGCATTTCTTATTACACAAAAAGTAGATTAGAAATGAAAGGGCTATTGTTTAAGAAAAATTCAAACTCTGTTTTTCTCTGCTTTCACACCATAGCAATCATCAACACACAAAAGGACTTCTGTGGCCAAATTGCTGGTGTGTGGTGGGGGTTGATTTCTGTATCAGACACCAATAGAGTGTCCTCCATTCAATTCTGACTCTATCTATGGGGAGATAAGTGACAGATTCCACAGGTTGGGAGCTCAGTCTTCAAAAGTGCCCTCCCTCCAGATACTAGTCACCAACGCAGTCTCTGAAAACTCTGAACAAGAGCTTCAAGTTGGGTTTTCCACAACCACCTCTTTTGGTTCAAGCAATTTGCTAGAGCACCTCACAGTACTCAGGGAAACACTTAAATACATCAGTTTATTATAAAGGATATTACAAAGGATACAGATGAAGGAATACCTAGGATCAGGTATGAGAGAAGAGGCACAGAGATTCCATGTCCTTTCCGAACATATTTTCTTCTGGGAATTGCCACTTGTTCTGATATCTGCAAGCTCTCTGAATCCTGTCCTCATGGGCCTTTATGGAAACTTCATTGGATAGGCATGATTGACAAGTACGTGAAAATGTGACCGGAGGAAAGGACTATAATCCTAACCCAGAAAAGTTTGTCTCTTCAGATTCTTCTTGGCCTTGTGTGCAGCATTCCTTCCTTTCGTGTGTGCAGCAGGACTCCCTCTGGAATGCAGGTCTTAGGACCCACAGTCAGATTAGAGTCCTGCCTTAGGCAAGTGAAAAGAGGTCAGGAGAAGGTCAAAGAGAAAGAGAGATTCTGTTTTCTGAGGCTCAAAATGCTCCAACATTATGTAAAGGGATATCGGAGTTATGAGGCAAAAACTGGATGAAAAAAATATATATATATATATATGTGTGTGTGTGTGTGTAACATGACAAACACATACCAGTATATTGCAGAATAAGAGCAAGAAAAATTGCCCTAATAATTTGCAGATTAAAACTCATACATCTGAAAAGTTATTCAGCACAGGAAAAAGAATACTTTCTCGGCCGGGCGCGGTGGCTCACGCCTGTAATCCCAGCACTTTGGGAGGCCGAGGTGGGTGGATCACGAGGTCAAGAGATCGAGACCATCCTGGTCAACATGGTGAAACCCCGTCTCTACCAAAAATACTAAAATTAGCTGGGCATGGTGGCACGTGCCTGTAGTCCCAGCTACTCGGGAGGCTGAGGCAGGAGAATTGCTTGAACCCGGGAGGCGGAGGTTGCGGTGAGCCGAGATCGCGCCATTGCACTCCAGCCTGGGTAACAAGAGCGAAACTCCGTCTCAAAAAAAAAAAAAAAAAAAAAAGAATACTTTCTCATAAAGTGTGTGCCTTGTGATTAAATATAAGATAATAGCAATCACATATGGGTATATAGATACACACATTCCAGAGGTGGCAAGAAAGTGAGAAATGAAATTCTTATAAATAAGAGAAAGAATGCAATAACAGAGAAGATAGCACCACCAAGCCCAGTCAGTAGGGTAAATACAATCGTTTATGACTTAGAACTTTGGACACAGGAGAAAAACATGTGGCCCTTTTTACTAGAAAAACATTATCCGTTTGACAGGGACAGATACTGAGAAGAAAGTCTGCCTTACCAAATTTCTGATTTCATGACAGTCCTCGAATAGGTTTGGGATTAGAATTTATACCACACCTACTTTCAGAAAAAAAAACAAGTAAACAATTTGGTTTAAATACACCTAAGTTAGGTTGTTACTTTATTTCCTTGGGAAAAACAAAAGCAAAACTTAACTAAAAGCAATCTCAAAAACATTTCCTCAAAAATGTTCCCATATTGTGGACTCCATAATCACCATTAGAAATATAATAGAAACATTAAGCCAAACCCTGAGACAGCAAATATTAAACTTACCAGAAATAGAATGTGAAGCAAATCTGTTTCATATATTCAAAGAAAAGTTGTTCACTTTAAAAAATCTCTGGGATTATTAATGTTAATAAAACTCCAGACATGTTTAGAAATACTAAGTCAAATGAGTAGTTGTAATTAGTTGATATGAGACACACTAAGCAAATTAGACATTAATTTTTAATAAATCACTGCATAATGGTAAAATATTTGATTCAGCAAGAAATACAGCCATCTCATGGGAAATCGCCTGGTAACATGGCTTGAAAATAGCTAGAACCAAAAATTGACAGAATTCCAAGAAATTAAAATTCAGAATCATATAGAGGGGTTTTAGCACACACCACTCGGAAGATAATCAGACAAGATCTGATAAATCAGAAAAAATAGATGATTGATGATCTGAACCACACAAGGAACTTAATCTAATTAGTAGATATGAACAACTCACTCAATACTTGGAGAATGCACATTGCTTTCTAGAATTCATTGTAAATTTAAAAATTGACCTTACAATAATTAGTAAACCTCAGTAATTTAAAAATGTATTATACACACCTTTCTCTGACTATAATGTAATATGTAAATCAGCCAAAAACATAACTAAACAAACAATTCAGGAAATATAATAAGATACACTGAAGCCACACACAGGTAAAAGAATCAATCACAATGGAAATTAGAATTTATTTACATTGAATTATTTGCCATCATAACATAGGTAAAAATTTTTGAAAACATCCTTAATGTCATAAGGATAGTTTTATCTTTAAATGTTTATTTGGGAAGAAAGGAAATCCTTGCCCAGGCTCTAACTTAGGCGTTAATAAAAGGAATAACAGAATAATGGCAGTGAATAACACATTAAAACACATACACACACACACACACACACACACACACACACACAATCAACAAATGTAAATTTTTGTAATTTCAAATCTAATAAAATTGATCAACATGTGACAAAATTGGTAAATAGATCCAATTAGGAATTGAAAACAAAATTCAATATGTAATAAAAATTAAATGAAGAAAATGTGACAGAAAACTATACTATCAAATAATATGTTCTTTTAAATAGAACTTTAACAAAAAAATAAAAATTTCCATGCCTAACTAAAAATATGTAATATGAGTAGTCTCACATTATTAAATAATAAAATCAGTACTTAAATCCCAGTTATCATCATTCCCGTCATTTTAATGTTGAATTCTTTCTAATATTTATAGAGTAAATTATTCTAGCCTTAAAACAAGATTAAACAAGAACAACAAATCTTTTCAAATTTATGAATCTTGTATAAATATGATACAAAAATTGTAGGAGAATGAGACACTACAAGTTAATGAACTCACAACTATAAATAAAAATTTAACAATAATATTAAAATACTAAATTCAGCACTGGTTTAAAAAAATAATACTCCTCCAAAATTCTAAATTGAATGAATATTTGAAAATCCACTGATGTAAGCCTCTGAAGTAGAAGATTAAAGAAAGTCAACCATGTTTATTTCAATGGATTTAAAAGAATTATTAGATTATATTCAATACTCAGTGCATGATCAAATTGAAAAGACTCTTAAATAGAATGACGCAACTAATTTCCTTAGTTTATAAAAACTTATAATAAGAATTATGTTTAATAGTAAATTTTGAGAGCCTTTCCTTCAAAATTAGAAGCAAGTAAAGTATTTTCACCATATCTCTTCAATTGAACATTCAGTGCATAAATAAACAAATAAGCCAAAATTAAATTGACATGATTGGGAAAAAAAGAAAAAGAAATAGTTATATTTTGCAAAGTAAGCACAAGTTTATGTAGACAACCTGGAAGGTTAACCAGAATTGCAAGGTTGCTGGCTGAATTAGTCAGGATAGCAAGAACACAATATAGTAATTAATAAATAAAAAAAACCTCTGGCTGATTCATGCACACATTTATTCCTGCATAATGTCTGATCTTGGCACAGGAACTCTCCATAGTGTGTCATACATGCTGTGATTCAGTGACCCAGGCTGATGCAATCTCCTGATCCTGCTGAACTCCACACCAGGCCTCTGCATCTCCCAAGAAGGATAGGCAATTGCTTTAGCCCCTTTGTGCTGCCATAACAGAATACCACAGACTGAGTAAATTATTAGAAACAGAAATTTATTTTCTCTTAGTTCTGGAGGCTGAGAAGTTCAATATCAAGGTGCAAGCATTAGTGTCTGATGAGGGCTGATTCCACTGATGGCATCCTCTCACAGTGACATCCTCCCATGGCAGAAGACACATGTGCAAACAGGGGCGAACTCTCGCTGAAACCTCTTTTATAATGATATTAATCCATTCATGAAGGCAGAGCACCATCACTTCTCAAAATTAAGAGCCCCCTACCTCTTAATCTCATCACAATGGAGATTAAGTTTCTACATGAATTTGGGAGAGGACACATTCAACTCATAACAGCAATTATGTTCACACATTAACATAAAAAAATCTATCTTTATGAAATGTAATACATTAATTTTGCATTCCAAATTCCCAGATCTTAGAGTTAAAATCATTGTGAAGATTTTTTTGAGCCTCTACTTATATTTCAATGGATTATATGGCTGTAATATTTTACAAACCTCCAAATATTTCAAAGCCACTGTTTTGGTATTGATTAAATGAGAATAAAATATGTTATGAGCTCACCTCAATTGGCCATCATATAGTATTTTATCCTATTTCTCTCTTTTCCTCATGAAGCTTTTAGAGAAATAAAACAGCATAATATATGCAGGAATATTTTTTGTATTATAAAGATATATACAGGTGCAATGCAAGGATATACAAGGTACATTCCTAAAAATTTCAGAAATACAAACATCTATGATTGAGTTCATGATCCCCCAGTGTTAACAAAATTGTAATGGAGATAAAATATAGACAATGTATAGGGCAAGACAGATTATAATAAATTCCCCTGTTCTGAGAGCCTTCCACTAAATTGGGGTTCCAGTACTGAAGTAGCTGGCAACTCTGCCCTAAGGGAACATAAAGGGAGTTGAATGTGAGTGTTTACAGTGTGCCTCTCACAGGACATTATTTTGCCTGGTGGGTGACCAAATGCCTAGTTGTTTGACTCATGACCAGAGGGCTTCTCACATGGGAAACCTGTTTATACTGGCAGATGTCCTTGTGGCTTTTGTCTAAAACATGCCCAGTTTATACCTACCTTACCATCACTCTGGTTCCCGGAGCCAGACCTACAGCTGTCCCTAATTTTTCAGATGGAAGGTACAAATTCAATATACCACCACTATAGGAAAAAAGTGCAATGACTTTTACTTACGTATCCTGAGCAGGGAGGGCACAGTGAGTCCAGAGGGCAATTTTCCTTTCCCAGGTCACAGGATGTAGGATTGGAGGCTCAAGGAGACAAGAGAGAGAACATTTTGGCAATTAGCAGTATGCATAAGGAGATAGGGTACGGGGCCCTTTAAGTTCACAAACAAGTGCCTGAATGGTCTGTTTAAAGGAGGGGGAGCCAGTCGGTTAGGTGAGAAAAATGTTGCTAAGTTCTTATCTCTAGCTACCTGCTTGAATCATTTGGATGTGGTATAGAACTGGAAACTACGTCAAGGATGACTGAGCCCTGCTTCTGGCATTAGAAAATTAAATCTGCAGTCAAAATGGAGGCCAAGCCAACATGAAATTATAAGAATACACCACATCTGCCACCACTACTCCAGAAAAAAAAAATTCCCGGAATGTTATAGATGGACAAATAAGCCAATATTTATTTAAAATGTTTAAGCTAAGAAAGCTTTGATACACATAGGTCATTGGAGCTAACCCTTGCAGAATGTGCACCTTTTAAAACAAGGATGGATAAAATGAGAGCAGATAAATTCCAGCCATATGGCAAGAATGGAAATCAAGATTGAAATTTACCAAGGCTACATTGATCATACCGACCAGTTCAGTGTGAGTGAGAAATGAGATTCATAAGAGGAAACAATGGGATAAATAACTTGGAATGGTGGTGAGAACACAGGCCAGGGGTGAGGTCATGGAGGTCTTTGGTTATATTCAGTAGAAAATGTGTAATCATACAAATTCTCTTCCATCATGTTGAGGCAAAAGAAAACAGGGCAGGGGTTAGAATGTTGGACAAGAAAATAACAAAAAAAGAATTATTTGCGAGAGATGCAATGTGCAATTTAATTGTCCGAATTTGGTCAGGGATAATATGTGTCTGGGTAACAGTGCCTGAGAGAATGGGAACACTAACTAAATGGTGTTGTAATACCAGTGAGTAGAATTACATTGCTGATGATTTTTTATATCACAAGCTGTATGTAAACTATATTGAAACATTTAAAAAGAGCTTATTTTTAGTTTGAGGAGGAAGTAGATTAGCTACATATCAACTAAACACGTGCAACTTGAACTCAATAGAGAGGTCAAAGTAAGGAAGGAATGCAGATTAGTGACCAAACTTGTGGATATGATATCTGAAATCCTGGGAGTGTCTGACCATTCCAAGATAAATACACTGTAGAAAGTTGAAAAATAGAGCTCCCAGTTTGATTTTGCTCCACCAAATTAAAGGAAAATAATTATATACATTAAATAGCATTTATTAATTACAATCGTATTTAATGTGCTATGAATGTATTATGAGGCTTAAAACAAAATTTATTCTCATGCAACATAATCAAATAAAACATAGATTAGTAAAAGTAACACAATCTATTATTTTTTCAGCCTTGAATTGTGTTGGGTATTTGGGATGATTTCTCATAAATTATATTTAGTCAAATAGCCTTTCCAATTACCTTACTTAAGTTTGGTGTATAAAGAGGAAAAAGACTTGTTGAAACTGACATAGGTAATGCCAAAATATGGATTCATGTATCTGTATGAGCCATTTAAGAACCTATGCTTTTTTTTTTTTAACTTCATGAAACAAGAGAGGTTAAGCAATGTAACGGTAAAGGAAATGTCTTTATGATTAAGATGTCATTAGAAACCTTAGAGAACCTGGTTGTATAGAATGTTAGAAGAGGCAGACATAACTCTCAGTGATTAATGAATTAGTCTGAACAAGAGGAAGCCAAAAATGATTTAATATTCTGAGAAATATAACCAAGGAAATACAGCCAAGAATATGATCTTCAGAGAAGTAGCAGGATCATTGGAAAATACATGCAACTAACATGTTTGCAGGCAAAATGAAAATAGGAAGAAAAAAACGATTTGGAGAGAATTTCATTATTGACTTAGTAAGATCTCTAGGAATGGATAAAGGCATCAAGTCAAGAGCCTAATGCAAGGAACGCAACAAATGATGAAAATAATGAGAGAAAATATACAAACACTGATTATATGGATACAGCACAGTGGTTAGAAAGCAGAAAAGCTGGTAAAACCACAATAGAAAATGGTGAGTCCCTTTAAAAATGGCCTTGAAGTGAAGATTCTCAACTTGTGTTACTTCACTTTTAAAAGTTAAAGAATCTTTTAAAAACATGGACTGTTTGGATATTTATTTTCTCTTAAAGCTGGAATTTAATTGTTATCGTCCTAACACTACACAATGGTCTTTACATCAATTATATATATATCCAGACACACATCTACAGTGCCTATGTAAAATAAAATCATAAAAATATTAATAATGTAGACAAATGTATAATGGTATGTGTATGTAACTTTGTTAGGTATATGTTACTTTTGGGAAAAGGAAAAGTTATGTATTAAAATACAGTGAGAGTTTAATAAACATATGGGATTTTAATTTGTACTCTTTAGCAATGCAGCAATAAATCTCTCCGTCATAGTAATTCTCACTGTTTCAAGAACATAACATCTAATTTCAGATATATGCATGTATAATCTTCAACTTAGTCTATACTCATTTTCTAGGATTCTCCAGAAATTCAACTTACCTCTCTAGAATACCTGCATTATCTTGAAAGCTATCTATTTCATTAGAAATTTTTAAATATATATTCATATGTATATTACTGTAAGTATGTATGTGTAGACACATATACATATAATTTGTGTATATATATATACTTTATGCATACAAAATGTACATTATTCTGATAAAAACACATATCTATCTTAAATCAACTTTAATTTTCATTAACTTTTTTAGGTTAAACATTTTTGTTTTTTAAATAATTTTTGGTTTTTAAATAATTTCCTGACCCTAGCTTCCTCAGGAAAGTGTCCTGAGTATGAAAGAGATTCAAAGGAAATAGTTTCCATGGGAAAGAATAAACTTCACATCCTGATCTAATAAATTAGACCTGATTTGAGTGTGAAGGATCATTTGACTTTCTAAATTCAGCTTCTCATATGTGAAATAAGCATATGAACTTTCATCTTGTAACCTAATGCAGTTGATCCTTGAGTAACAAGGGGGTTGGGGCACTGACTCCCACACAGTAAAACATCTGCAGACAACTTTTGACTCCAAAAACTTAACTATTAATAGCTTACCCTACACTGGAAGCCTTACTGATAGCATAAAAGTCAATTAACACATACTTTGTAGGTGATATGCAGTATATACTATATTCTTACAATGAAGTAAGCGAGAGAAAAGAAAATGTTGTTAAGCAAATTATAAGAGAGAGAAAAATACACTAACTGTTCATTAAGTGAAAGCAGATCATCATAAAAGTCTTCATCTTCATGTCTTCACCTTGAATAGACTGAGGAGGAGGAGGAAAAGGAAAGGGTTCTCTTGCTGTCTCACAGGTGCCAGATGCAGAAAGGTGGACAAGGTGGAAGGGGAAGCATGTGTATAAGTAGACTTGTGCAGTTCAAACTCGTGCTTTTCAAGGGTCAACTGAATATAATAAATTCCCACAGAAATGCAACATTATTAATCAAATATATTGTAATTACATAATGGCTTATTGCTATTTTTATTTCTTTATAATTAGGGATCAAGATCTTTCTAGATCTTTCAGCATTTTTTACCCATGTCAATAACTGATATGTTAGTTAAATCAAGACATATTGATTTTTCCAAGTCAGTAACATTATAATATTAACATACCAAAACTGTGAATGGTTTAGCATTTGAATGTATACACTAATCACTTTTACATAAAGATAAAAATAATTTTATTGACTCCTTGCGGCGGCTCACACTTATAATCCCAGCACTTTGGGAGGCCTAGGCGGGCAGACCACGAGGTCAAGAGATCGAGACCATTCTGGTCAACATGGTGAAACCCTCAACTAAAAATACAATAATCAGCTGTGTGTGGTGGCACATGCCTGTAGTGCCAGCTAGTTGGGAGGCTGAGGCAGAAGAATCACTTGGACCCGGGAGGCAGAGGTTGCAGTGAGCCGAGATAGTGCCACTGGACTCCAGCCTAGGTGACAGCGTAAGACTCCATCTCAAAAAAATAAAAAAGATAAAATAATTTTATTATACAAAGTATTTGGTGTTAAAATATGATTGAAGCTGTCGAATATCAAAACTTGACATTTGCATGTTAGTTATTGCTACATATGAGAACATGGAGATGCTAAATTAGTAATACATTATCTATTTCAAATTACCCAGAGTTACATTTCTCCATCTGAGTATGAAATCACCACGTAGTGTTGCACAAATAGTGGAATGCTGACACCGAGTGGAACATAAACTTCCTGAGCATCACCTCTTATCTTTAAAATGGGGATCATAGGCCAGGCACAGTGGATCTTGCCAGTAATCTCAGCACTTTGGAAGCCGAGGCAGGCAGATCACGAGGTCAGAAGTTCAAGACCAGCCTGGCCAATATGGTGAAACCCTGTCTCTACTAAAAATACAAAAATTAGCTAGGTATGCTGGAATGCACCTGTGATTTTGGCCACTCAGTAGGCTGAGGCAGGAGAATTGCTTGAACTCGGGAGGTGGAGATTACAGTGAGCTGAGATCTCACCACTGCACTCCAGGCTGTGTGACAAAGCAAGACTCCCATCTGGGGAGAAAAACATGTGAAGCATAGTAATTTTCCTTCCACAAACTGAGCTTTAAGTGAAATGTTGACTGAATAATTTAGAATGCAACCTTATGTGTAGTACTTCCTCAAAAAATATAAGCTCCTTTAAATTTAAAAATTACTTCCTTGAGATGCTGAAACTTTGACTCTTCTCTTTAGAAGAGGAATAACAGACTCAAAGAAAAGTTTAATATATTACTTTTCAAAGTTAAATATTATATGATGCTTTTCCCAACCAAATACTTATTGGTCAGAATTGTACTATTTTTGTGAAATTGAAGGCATGCACATATCTAATGTTTCAGAAAAGAATCTTTAATAATTTTTTTAAGTAAAATTCTTCCTTAAGTAATAGTCTAAGAAAACAATGCCTATTAAAAGTAGAAAAGGATCTCTTTAAACCCAAATTCTTAGATTGACCCATAAGATTTTTCTGAAGATCAGAATGGTTGAATATCACATTTCATATGGCTCATTTTAATTAGTTACTGCTCATTTTCTGAATCTCAATAACCAGTAAATGTGTCAGATAAGTCAAAACGTGAGTTACCATTTTAACTATGCTTCTTGTAGATTAAAAAATGCCATTCTTCTTGAAAATGTTTAGTCCCAAACACAATTTTGTTAGACAATAATTAGAAGCCTTACTTTATCTTATTTACAAGATTAAATCATATGTAAGATTTTTTAAATCAGAAATGTTTTAACTTTTTAGGTTTGATGTGTTGACTGTATTTAGCTATGAATTAGAATTCTTCACTTTTATATTTTAGCAGATTTGCTTTTATACTTGTTAACATGTGTTTTACTAGGTAGGATCCTAAGCATGTACAATTTTCTTGCTACTCAAAGTAATTAATGTTGACTTTAAAAAAAACTGAAATACTTTTTTTTTGGTACTGTTTGATTTCTACCTCATATTTCCCACCATTCATCCACTAAACACACTATAGTAGCAGTATTAATACAGTTATTAAGTAACATATTGGAGATTTAGAATGTGTCAGGCAGCCTTACTTATGTTACCCACTCACATTCATATAATGCTCATAATTACCCTTTGCATCTGTACTGACGTGTCCTGTTTTTCCACTATTAATCACAGATGAACTGTATGTTTCTAACCAAGGCATGTGCCTCCATTGTGCACTAGATTCCATCATTTATCATCTAACCAAGGACACTACAAAAGTAATTCTTCCTTTCCCCAGCATTTCCTCAGAATATAAACAAGCAGATCGTTCTCTCTCATAAGTTACCAGATTATTTTATCCTTTTTGTAGAGGTGCTATGTTTCTTGGAAGAGTCATCTTGAAAATACTGTCTGTAATTTCTTTCCTAGATTCTTCCTTCTATGTTGATCTTTATTATTTATAGAAGTATAACTATTATTCAGAACGGGACACAAATTGTAGGTATATAGCTTGGTAAATTTTCACAAAGCGAGAGCAACAATAGGTAACATTAAAAGCACTCAAGATGTTTTCATAGTGCCTCCTCCCAGTTACTGTCCAATTATTTCCCATTTTTCCTTATTAAGAATCTGCTGTGGCTATTCCTGCGTGCTTGTAGTGAGCCATTTAAATAAAACCTACTGAATTTTAATTTAATTTTAAAATACACATATTTTAAGTGCAAGTAATCATTTCAAGGCCTAAACTCCATCTTCTCTCGGTTCCCACCTACCCTTTCTCTCCAGGAGGTTCTTAAATCATGCTGGTGTTAGAGAGAAGATAAAAGATGCCTATTTATGGTACTTGGGCTAGACTTCAACCAGATGTGCTTCATTCACCCTGCATGTGTGTATTCTCTACCTTAGATGCTATGCGCGAGGTCTCCATTCTCTGTAGTCTTTTTTTCATACATCAGAAACCTACTCATATACCAGTTCTCTGAGAACATGTTTGAACTATCCGAGTTCTGGAACTTCTTGGCCACTTGTGCTTCCTGAGGTTCAAGGTGTTCTTCTCTGGACCACTTGCCTAAATATTCTCATTATAGTCTTTCTTTTTACTTTTTCTTTTTACGTTTTTTTAGATTGAGTTTCCCTCTTGTTGCCCAGGCAGAAATGCTGTGGCCCTATCTTGGCTCACCGCAACCTCCGAGTGCTTCTAATTTTACAGTTGCATGCCTCCACGCCCAGCTAATTTTGTGTTTTTAATAAAGACAGGGTTTCATCATGTTGGTCAGGCTGGTCTCGAACTCCTGACCTTAAGTGATCCACCTGCCTCAGCCTCCCAAAATGTTGGGATTACAGGCGTGAGCCACGGTGCCTGGCAGTGTTTCTTTTTTCTAATCCAGAGCTTAAGCAGCACAGCAGTAAAATGCTGGATACCAAATGCCTCTAAGACCCTGAACAATTTCAAAGGCTGTTCTCTGGAGGACAAGGAACAAGAGCATCTACTGTGGGATTTACCCAAAGTTTCCTGGATATTTCCGAAAACAACCCCATCACCTAAAATCAGAGGTTTGACAGAAATCTGTGTGTGATCATGTATGTGTTTGCAGGAGGGAATGATATGGAGCAGTTAATACATTTATTCTCCTCGAATTATTTCTTTGTCCCCTTTTGATCTATCCAGTACCAAAAGGCCTTTTAATTCCTATTTCTGTCTATTGGAAATCTATTTCTTTTCTTCCTCATTTTAGTTTCATGACTTTATGACCTTGGCAAATGGTGGCATAAAAGTCTATTAGGAAGAAAACTGTAGGCAAATCATTTTTTTTAATCCCTTATGCATCTTTAATAAGGAGTAGTAAGTTTCTGTACGAGAGAAGTAAAAATGATATAAGAATGTCTAAGATGGTTACTTCTTCTGAACTTAGCAAGGTCAACAGAATACAGTGAATATAAGTTAAGCTAAAATCAGAAAACAGAAAATAAATAAACAAATCTGACATATTACTGGAAAAATAGTTTAGTTTCCTATGTAAAAAGTATGAGAGTAATCTTTTTTTCTTATCTAATGAGTTCAGCTGCCTCTGAGACAATTTCATTAATAAAATTTTAGAAAAATTTAGAAACATGACCAAGTAAATTAGGAATATACATTTCATGTTTGTTGAACTTTGCACAAAGTAGAATTTATACAATCTCACTTGAACATGTGCATAATTATCCATTACTTAGTTTTTTTATAGAAAAACTAAATCAGATGCCTATTGATTTTTAAATTCTCATTTTTCCTCAAAGAGCAAGCAATTGAATTTAAATGTCCAATGACAGCAAATTTGATATTGTACCATTATGACAATAGCAAAAATAATCTGATTGACAAATATTAGTGAAATGTCATGTATATTAAACTTTATTATTTCATTGATCAGCATATTTTAATAGAGTTTTGTTAGATTTTTCATATTTATTCATGTGTGAAAGCAAAAATAGACTAACATGCTTTAAAAAGAGTCTCCGTATCTTTCAAAAAATAATTTTTGAACATTCTTGTTGGTGAAATTCAAAGAGGTAGGTGAAAATTAAAATAAATATTTTACTTGACATCTTACTCTATCTCTGTGTAACATGGACTTGTTCTTTATTTTACAGCTTGACTGAGCAGTTCTCTGATTATTTTTCTCTTGGTATGCCTACGCAATCACTCTTGATTCTTGTCTAGGATAAAAAGAAATCATAATGATTTATACTATGCTGCTTAAAGTTCAAAATTACCACCCTTGTAGACCTGGGAAAAACATATTTGTTGGTACCTTGTATCTAACTTGTTGGTGATATAACTAATTAGAGGTATGGTTTGGCTATATGACTAGGGATATGAAAGTTCTAACTGGAAACGGGTCTATCTCTCCTAACCAGGTTCCTTTACATATGTATTGGTGGTTATTTTCCAGAGACAAAGAGAATCCTGAGTAAGTAAAGAAAGAATCCTGGTGAGCTGTTCTTTGAAGATTTTCTGATGCCCAGGGCTTGTCTGTGCTCTCTTTCTCTGGCCATAATGTATCCTTTGCCTCAACAATGTCCTTTATAAGCATGCTCTGTGAAATCTGATGAGTCATTTCATTATCCACCTTATCCAATGCCACTACCAGATATATGCACACTTTACAGCTTCCTGTTAATTCTATTGATAGTCACCTGTGCAATCTTGACAATATGCTCATACTTCAGTTTATCAAGCAAGCAGTATCCACTACAATTCCTTTATGGGAACTTGCCTTACTTAATATATCTCTATTATTTCTCACAGTCCTGGAGGCTGAGAAGACCAAGATCTAGGTATCCACAGATGCAGTCTCTGGTGAGTACCTGCTTCCTAGTTCACAGATAGTCAATTTGTTTTCACTCCATCCTCTCATGAAAGGAAGGGGCAAAGGAGTTTTCTGGAGTTCTTTTTATAAGGGATTTTTCCATTTGTAAGAGTTGTCTTCATGACCTAATCACTTCCCAAAGACCTTACCTTCTAGAGTCCTCTCACTGGGGGTTAAGAGTTCAGTATGTGAATATTGGGGGGGACACAAACATTCAGTGTGTAATATTGTTCCTAGCTGTGGCTGCACACTCAAGTCAGGCATCAGAGCAGCATTTAACCGATAGCAGGGTTAGATGTCCAACTAGATAAGATTCTATGAAGGAGGGGCCTCTCAACCATATTCTAAGCATTCTCTAAATGATTACAGCATTATTGGGAATATACATGCATTCCTCTTTATATAGGAATGCCATGCTTACAATCTTGACTACTAGAATCAACTTAAAATTAGTAAAGTGCAGATGATAGATTTATTTTTTGCCTGATTAAACTATGCTAGGGACTCTTGTGTTTTCTATGCAGGTAATTCCACTTTTTTAGATCCCTGTTTTAGGAGTCAGTGTTTAAGTGTCAATGATTTACTGCAAGAAGTTATTAACAAAATGTGGGAGAAGTTAATAATAAAAGGTAAGAAAGAATTATTGGGAAAAATTTCAACTGTTGGCATAACCCTCTGCTAATACTCTGTTAATGCCTTCCTCTACTATTCAACTCCAGGAGTCCTTCCTCTCTATTCCCAGCTTTGAGATTCTCGAGGCTGCTACTTGGAAGAATAGTGCTTCTGCAACCGTTTCCTATGTGTATATTGGACCATGACTCCCCTCATTATCTTTGTTGAAGCCCTAAATTCCCATCTGCCTCTCATTTTCCAAACATGTGTTAAAATCTCCGTGATACCAATTATTTTCTTTCTTGGTATCTCTGTACATTATGTTACATTTTATTTTCCTAAGGAGTCAACAGAGGGAAAAAAGAGACACATGTTTGATACAGAGCAGATATTCATGCCATTCACGTTATGCCCCTTTTCAATGGTCTCAGAGCACAAGGCTGTAGATAAAAGCTGTTAGGACAGAATAAAACAAAATCATGCTTACATTGTGTTTGCGAAAATATCTGTAAATAGAAATATCTGTTTATATGCTTGTTTTTTAATTCGGTATTGAAGTTTTTTTTATTAAGAATGTAAAAATTAGTTCAAACACTTTAATCTATTGGCCTCCATTGTACAACTTTGGTGTTTTCCTGTTCCATTTATTTTAACAAAAAAAAATACCATTTAACTGGGTTGAATTCACTCTAATTGTCACCATATCTTTACTGCTGAGGGATTTCTTGTCTTGTGATTTCATCTTCTGCCTGGTCATGAATAATTTTCAGAAACGAAGCTCTCATATTTAGACAGCTTTCTTGCAATGCAAGAAAGCTCATCACCTGCAGCGCAGGACACCCCGGATGCCTGCCTTGCACATCACGTTGGGTCTTTCAAAGACAGAATTTTTACATTTATCTCACATGCCTCAATATTCTGCCTACTCAGGGGCATTAGGAAAATCTGCAAAATCGCCATATCTGGGATTTTATTGAATTAAGACATCTCTTTTAATCTTAGTTTTTTTCTTGGGTACATACATTTTGTTGGAACTCAACTTGGGATACAATATTTCAATGGAGAAAATATGACTAGGAAAACCTTGGGGCTTCAAAAGAAAAACAGGTTGTTACATTTTGAGTACAAAATAATACAGAGCTATGTTTAATTATATATGGCTTACACATGCTTTCAAAATGTTAATTCCTGATGTATCACAGAAAAGTTGAAAGAAGCATTTGAATTGCTGGGGACATCTTCACCTTTCCAATGAGATCAACTTTCTGGCCTATAGGGACAGAAGCAGAAGCTGCTATTCCGATGTTTAATCACTAGGACATACATGAGATGACACTTGTGTAGCAGTTCTGTGATTTAACAGCAGTAAAGTTAGTAATATCAGTGAAAATGGTGGAATAGCTCAAAGTATCAGACCCCTCACAGAAATATTGAAACTTCAAGGAAAAACTGTTAGGAACAACTTTGTCTGAATTCTGGGAAACAGTGAAAGGTTGACAGCAACAAAGCAAATTCTGAATTAAGAAAAAGACAACTTAAAAATGGCAGAAATGCTTCTTGACATTTTCACTTGTCCTTGCCACACTCCCCTATTCAGCTCAGGGGTAATCTTGAAGATGGTAGCCTTTGTTTGTAGTGGAGGTCGCTAGTCCCTGGTCCCACAAGAGACCAAGAATTTTATTTGCCTGCTCTAAATTGCCTGGGGGCTGCCTGAAGTGTTGAGGCAAGAAACTTGTCTTTGTTTAGCCTAACTGGGAACTGAGGCTGCAAATCTAATAAACTAATAAACAACACTAATAAACATTGTAAGGTAAGTGCAAAACCCACAGCTGCCTGGGGCAAAAGATTACAATGGAAGCAAACAATGGAGTACCAAAAGCCTAGGAGGGAAAACGGTGGAGAAAGTTTCATTTGGAAATTAGGGCACTCCAAAGTTTCTGAGTCTACTTGGAATTTAGAAAGTCACATGCATGCCCAGGGTAAGACTCACACTAAAAAAAAAAAAGGCCTGTGAATATCCAAAATTCACCCCTTTGGCTAAACTCTGTGCATAGTGCAAACAGGATGTACAGGCTAAGGCAGAGTTTTAAATGACTGGCTGAGCATTGAAAGTGTGCCCCATCATAAAGCCAATCTGCAAAGACTGGGGAAGGCTTCTGATTTTCGCTTTCCTATCTTCTCTCTGTCTGTCTCTCTCTCCCTCTACCCCTGACAGTCAAAGAAATAACTGCCAAAACACTAGCTAGACAAAAGTCAAAGGAAAAGCTATGTCAGAGACCAAATATTACAAGAATTACAGACCTACAGTTTAACAACAAAATGACAACCAAATTAAATGGACAAAGGGACATTTCTCCAAAGAACTTATGCAAAGCACCAAGAAGCAGAAAGCCCTTCAAAAGGTGCTTAACATCTTTAGTCTTTAAGAAAATGCAAATCAAAACCACAATTGAGATACCACTTCTCATCAACTATGATGGCTTTTTTAAAAATTTAACTTATATTTTAAGT
This sequence comes from Alouatta palliata, assembly GCA_004027835.1. Classification (NCBI taxonomy): domain Eukaryota; kingdom Metazoa; phylum Chordata; class Mammalia; order Primates; family Atelidae; genus Alouatta; species Alouatta palliata. Next base: position 72,881 of record PVKV010008270.1, read on the forward strand.
TCAGGGGTACAAGTGCGGTTTTGTTATGTAGGTAAACTTGTGTCATGACGGTTTGTTGTAGAGATTATTTTATCACCCAGGTATTACAACTAGTGCTCATTAATTATTTTTCCTGATCCTCTTCCTCCTTCTACCCTCCACCTTCCAACAGACCCCTGTGTGTGTTGTTCCCCTCTATGTGTCCATGTGTTCTCATTATTTAGCTCATTATTATTGCAATATTGCAAGTAATAACATGCAATATTTGGTTTTCTGTTGCTACTTTAGTTTGCTATTGATAATGGCCTCCAGTTCCATCTATGTTCCTGAAAAGGACATGGTCTTATTCTTTTTTTATGCCTGTATAGTATTCCATAGTGTATATGTACCAAATTGTATCTATCCAGTCTACTATCAATGGACATTTAGGTTGGTTCCACATCCTTGCTATTGTGAATAATGCTGCAATGAACTTACACATGCATGTGTCTGGGAAAGAAGGAAGGAAGGAAGGAAGGAAGGAAGGAAGGAAGGAAGGAAGGAAGGAAGGAAGGAAGGAGAAGGAAGGAGGGAAGGAAGGAAAAAAGAAAAAAAGGAAAGAAAAAAGGGAAGAAGGAAGGAAGGAAGGAGGGAAGGAAGGAAGGAAAAAAGGGAAGAAAAAAGGGAAGAAGGAAGGAAAGAAGGAAGGAAGGACAAGTGTTGGTAGTAAATATGTGGAGAAATGAGAACACTTACACGTTGTAGGAATCTAAAATGATTCAGCTGCTATGGAAAAGAATTTGGGAACACCTCAAAACATAAACACAGAATTATCATATGATCCTCCAATTCTATTTCTAAAGGTTTACCCTCCAACATTAAAAAACTAGTACTCAAACAAGTCAGTGTACATAAATATTAATAGCAAGAGTATTCACAATAACCAAGGTGGAAATAAGTAAATGTTCACAAACAAATAAATAAATATCAAATAATGGTGTGTATCTGTACATAAACAATGGAACATTACTGAGCCGTATAAAAATGGAGTAATGCTATGGTGTGAATATTGGTGTCTTAGACCGTTTATGTTGCTTATAACAAAATACCTGAATCTGGGTAACTTATAAAGAGAAGGAATTTATTTTTACAGTTATGAAGGCTAGGAACTTCAAGGTCAAGGAGGTGCACTTGGTGAGAACCTTCTTTCTGATGGGGACTCCCTGAAGAGTCCGGAAGCCTCACTGGGTAAGACAGGTCAAGGAAAATTAGCCTGCTACTCAGATATCTCTTTCTCTTATCAAAAAGCCACCAGTCCCTCCCTCCATGATTGCCCATTAATTCTTTAACTCATTAATCCATCAATGGAATCTGCCCTCATGATCCAATCACCCATTAAAGGCCTCACCTTTCAATACTGCCATATTGGGGATTAAATGTCAACATGAATTTTGGAGGGGACAAATGTTTAAACTGTAGTAGTTGGTGTCCCCCCCATGATCTAATTTACATGTTAGAACTTAACACCCAATGTGATAAACCCAGTGTCATAGCATTGAGTTGGGGCCTCTGAGAAGTCAGTCAGTCATAAGGACTGTGCCTTCATGAATGGGATTAGTGCCCTTATGAAAAAAGTTTAAGGGAGCTACTTTGGAAGTTCCATTGAAGTCTTCTTTGAAGCACAGCACAAGCCTCACCAGATATTCAATTTGTTGTTGCCTTCATCTTGGACTCCCCAACCTCAACAACTATAAGCAATAAAATTCTGTTTTTTATAAATTATCTAGTCTAAGGTATTTTGTTAGAGCAGCCTAAACAAACTGAGACAAGTACTGACACATACAAAGAGGATGAATCTAAAAAAAAAAAAAAAAAAAAAAAATTATAGCTAGTCAAAGAAGTCAAACACAAATGTCATAGATCATATTATTCCATTTATGAAATATCCATAATAGTAAATCCAGAGAGACAGAAAGCAGATTGGTAATTGTCAGAGGCTGGAGGATGGGAGAATGAGGAGTACCTGCTTGATACAGAGTTTCCTTAGGGGACAATAAACATATTTTGGAACTTAATAGAGGTGATCATATACAAGGTTGTAAATGTACTGAATGCCACTGACTTGTTTACTTTAAAGTAGACCTTAAAATGGTTCATTTTATGTTATATGAATTTCACCTAAACTGTAACAAAAAAAGTAAAAGCCACAAACTTCTACTCTTGCTGTCCTAGCCTTTGTAGAAAAAAATATGATATCCAATTTATATATGAAAATCCCTGGAAGACCAGAGGTTGTTTATGTTATTTTGAAATTAACGTAAACTGAAAGAGCAAATTTATGATTTGTAAATTTCAGTGGTCCTGAAAACTTTCTGTAACAAGCAATATGTATTAATACATTAACTAAAATGTCCTTCAAATCCTAAGTTTCTTTCACTAAATCATATGGCGCTCTTATTTGGAAAGGTTTAGAGGCATTGCTGTGAATGGGTTGGGCATATGTCACCCCAACATCGACCTTTTGCCCTATGGATTATTTTGAGCTGGGATGATTAAGAACCAGAAGACTCAGGAAGAACGCTAAAAACAGAGCACTAATTTTCTCTTTGGAATGGAAATTTATATTTGTAAATGTCTGACCTGCCCGGACCCTCGTAACCTGGACCCCAAGGTGCGACCGAATTAACCAGACGAAAGAGAAGTTCAGGCTTTATTGGAGAGTCTCCGGGCGGTCTGGACTCGTAATGGGAAGAGTCAGCAGTCTCGTACCGGTTTTCTTTGTTCTGCAGTTTTTATAGGGGTAGAGGGACTGGGGGAGTGGGAGAGCTGATCTGGCGGGTGGCAATTGGGCAGGTTGGTTGTCGGGCGGGAAGTCTGCCGAGCAGGGAGCTGGTGGGAGAGCTGATGAGGCAGATGGTGATTGGTTCGGTCGGTTGCCGGGCGGGAAGGTGGCTGGAGTTGCGTCAGCTGAAGTTGTGCAGGCCGGGCCGGGACAATAGACGGAGTGGGATAAGGGACCTTCCTTGTGAGGGAGGAGGGGCTTTCCATGTGGCCGGGGCCCGAGTACGAGGAGGAGGAGGGGGAGAAAAGGGGCCCACGGGTCCCTTGCCAGACAGTAAAGGTCTCTCCTCCAGGAAGAGGTGGATTAACAACTCTAATCAATGGAGAAGGCACTGACATAAATCTGCATAGCAAATCCTATACCTAAACAATGCAGTTTTCTTGGTCACCTTCTCATACCCTGTCTCTCTGAACCAGAAGCCCCACACCCCTTTTCCCATCTTTAGTCTAACACAGTATAATAGCCCAAGTTCTAACCATCTCTACAGCTTACTCCTCACTTGATACTCACACCTGTATGTGCAAAGCATATGTTCATAAACTTTTGTCTTTCTCTTATTAATCTGTCCTTTGACAGTCTACTTTATAGGGCCCTAGCGAGAGAATCGGCTATGAATAGAAGAAAAAGATGTTTTCTACTCTCCTACAGTTTTAGCTAATATCACATGTATCACTTTGTTCAGTATATTAGCAAAATAATATTTTGATAATGATACTATATATTCTAATAATATTTACCTGACAGTCCTCTAGATATTAGATTACTTTCCAGCATCAAATTCTCAAGGAACAAAGACTATATACAGCAGCATAAAGAGAAAATAAGAAACAAAGTGCTTCAAGAATTAATGTATTTGGCTTTACTTATGAAACTTTAAAAGGTGTATCTTCGTAACAAAAGAAAAATCAACACTTAATTTTTACTCCAACTGGTTAATTCATTTAGAAAACATTTATATTGTAAACCAGGAATAAAATTCTCAGTCTCCCAACCTAATAAATGAATGCACCCCTCCCTTTGGTGAAAGACATTCCCAATTTAACCAGAAAAACTAGTTCAGGCCATGATGAGAAGGGGGCATCATTGAATATGCCTCAGTATACTTTCTTCCCTTTGGAATTTGGGCATAACTTAACAGCATTAACTTTAAAATGGAGATTAAGACTGACAAAATAGACTCTTTGTAGCGATAAGATACCAGATTCCAGACTCCAGTATAGCATCGCATAACAGATATCAGGCCCTGAATGAAATGGAAGTATTTTATCCCAAAATATATTTCTTTGATATATTTTGAAATGTTCCTCCAAAGTTCTTATGGGGAAAATCTACACTCTGCAAAGAATATTTTTCTTTTCCAGGTCCTCTCCTGATCTAAGACAGATTAACTAACAGTCTGAATTTTTTTAAGTCTAATAAGAGACATTTACCATCTATTCTGTCTGTAACCTGTTATACGGAGGCTTCATCTACATAGTAAGATGTATTATCATCTATGCAATAAGAACCTTGTCTCCAAAACCCCTTATCTTAACCCAGACACTCCTTTCTATTGATTCCAGATCTTTAGATAATAACATAACTCTTTCAATCAACCGACAATTAGATAATCTTTGAATCCACCTATGACCTGAAAGTCCCCTGGAAAGGAAAGAATTGTCTTTCCTTTCCAGACCAAATCAATGTAAACCTTACATGCATTGATTGATGCCTGCCTGTAACTTTTGTCCCCCTTGGGCACAGGTTATCAGGAACTTTTAATAGTGTGCCTTGGGCCTTGATCACTCACATATGACTCAAAATAAACCACTTCAAATATTTTACAGAATTAGACTCTGTCAACGATATCAGAATGCATTTATATCCAAAATTTCTTTTTTCTTTTCTTTTCTTTTCTTTTTTTTTTTTAGATGGCCTTTTGCGCTTGCTGCCCAGGCTGGAGTGCAATGGTGGAATCTCAGCTCACTTCAACCTCCGCCCCAGGTTCAAGGGATTCTCCTGCCTCAGCCTCACTAGTAGCTGAGATTACAGCCATGTACCACCACACCTGGCTAATTTTTTGTATTTTTAGTAGAGTTGGGATTTCTCCATGTTGGTCAGGCTGGCCTCAAAAACTCCTGATCTCAGGTGACCCACCAGCCTCAGCCTCCCAAAGTGCTGGGATTATAAGCATGAGTCACTGCGCCCAGCCAATATCCAAAACTTTCACAAATTGAAATGCCAATTTCCATTTTTTTTCCACAAAACCACAAATTAACATTAAATTTGGTGGCTGTTCATACCCACTGGAATAATCTAAACATAACAAATTTTTCTGCATTGGTTATTTACCCAGAAAATACACATTTTTTTTCCGTCTCTCTCTTCAATTTTTTTTTTCTTAGCAGAAATTATGATGTCTTAGTATATACCAAGATTATCATACTTAAATAGTAAACACTTTCATTCACATTATTTAGAGATAAAATGAATTTGCTGAGTACATATTTGAGAATATTTAATCAATAATACATTATTTTTACACTATTCTTCTTTGTTTTTTTCCCTCTCCCTCTCTCCTCTCTTTGAGAGCCATGTAACTGTTACCTGTTGAAAGCCCTGCAGGTGACTTTCTGTTACCCTCATTATTCACGGTAACAGAAGCAAAGAAAACTAAAGAAGCTTTTTCTCTTAGGCCTTCAAAACAAGATAGACTGACAATAGTTACAAAGCTGTGAATTCAGTACTAATTAGAGATTTGGAGGATCTTTGTGAAGCTCCTATTCCTCAGAAAGAAACCCTTAATTCTTTCAGTTTCTCCCTTCTCACACCTTTTGACTCTTCTGTCAAGTAAAATGCAGCGTCTGTGCATACAGAAAGTTTCTGAGTTAAGTATATATAACACGAGTTTCCTTTCCAAGATCCAACACCTATGTATTGCAATTCAGTCTCTTTTATACTGCATTATATAAGCACATAAAGGCATCAGTTTAATAAATTAATTTTTATTGTGCCTCTGTTAGTAAAAGATTATGCAATTAAATGGTATAGTACATTAAAAATATATGAAGTGGATTTATACTCTTTTCTGTGCAAAGGTGTTGAAAAAGTAACCATCCAAGGTTAATTACTGGCAGTAGTAGGAGTAGTATTTTTAGTAGGACAATATTTTTTTAAGTAAAACTAAATTATGTTTATACCTTGCTGTGATGTTATTTTATAACGTTAAAGTTAAAGGTTACCTTACAGAATGTAATTACCGACTTCCAAAAGCAGTTTAAAAGATTATTACTTTGCATCATTGAATGAAGTGTTTAAAGAATTGTGTGACAATGAACAAAATGTATTTAGATTATGCTAATGGATCAATAATAAGAATAATTACACTGTTTTTGCCAGGCCTAGCATTTGAGAGAAAAGTCCTATGACTAAGCAAAGGTATTCACGGTAGAAGTGAACATAGAATAGAGAAAACACATATTTAAAATGCTTTTAATAATTTTCCAATTTTAAAAAGTGTCTGAAGTTTCTCTCCATTTCTTTCCCTTTTTGAGTAATTTTGATGACTAGGAAGTTGCTGTTTTATCTAAAATATGATAAATCCTCTGAAAAATAAGTCCAGTCCATGTGAAATTTGGCAGGGCCTATTTTCTCTGAGCTACTTCTTGGATTAACCTCTGCTGTGTAATGGAGACTGTTAAGACTCCTGGGAGTGACAGCAACCACAGTGACAGGAGAACACCTGGTTATTGGCATTTCATCCTTTATAATAGATGCCCAAACAGGTCCCCAGACACCTGCAGAAATTACTAGGGTGTGTTAGACCATGACAGTTGATAAATTATTACCAGACACAATCTGGAAATGGGCTTCTAAGCTTTACTATCATCTCTGAAGGAAAATATACTATTTACCTACTGGGAGGAAAACTCAGCTAAATATTCTAAATAAAAATTATATATATATATATATATATATATATATATATATATGATAAGCATGCATTCATTGTAGTAAATTCAATGGCTCTTACCAAAGTTCAGCAACAAAATAATGTTTAGAAAAATGATCAAAAATAACAAAGGCATAATATAATTAATGTATATCAAATAATAATATTTTGGAGACTTGTGGTTTTTATGTACAAGGACATGGTACTGCTAACAGTAACTATATAAAATTTTAAACAGAAAATAAAAACAATGGTAAAATATTAGCCTTGGTGTCAATTCTACATTTTAATTATATACAGGGCAAAATACGTTATATTTCTATACATTCATGCTGACCTAGTTAATGTTAATCTAGATCTCACCTAGTTCATGCTAACCTAAATGATCTTCCCAATGTCACAGAGGAAAATTTAGTGACAATAAAACTTAGTGTCCATTCTGGATGCTCACTCAAACTTTTCCTAATATGACTTTGTGATACATATATAGGAACACTCTTATTTCCTCCCTACTCTTGCACTCACACTTAACACAGAACTCTTCCTTAACCAAATGTGTGTTTGTTTTCCCTCACAACAATTCTCTAATTCTCTGCAGACACCAAGTGAATGCCCTGAAATGCAATGAATTCTGAAGTTTACTGTAATTAGCACAAACCCCACAGATTAAATGCTCAGTTCCACAAACTGTCCCCACATCAGAACACAGTTATAAGTTTTGTACTTCTGACTTCCTGGCTATAAACTGGGATTTCCCTGACTGCCCTCTTCCAGTTCAGTCATTTGCCGAAAGGGTTCACGTAACTCAGGGAAACAGTTTACCTACATTGCTAGTTTATTATATATGAAAGAACATGACAGAGGTCACAAATGAACACCCAGATGAAGAGAGAGAGGGGCATTGGGTGAGGTCCAGAAGTGTCCTGAGTGCAGGAGCTTTTCTCAACACGAAGTTGAGGCATGCCACACTCCTCGTATGTGAATATCTCATGAAACTGGGAGATCTTCAAATCCTGTAGTTCAGGAATTTTTTTAATGGAGTCTTCTTCACATAGACTCAGTCTCCAGCCCCTCTTCCATTCCCAGAGGATGAGAAGGAGGGCTGAACATTTCAAACTTCTAATCATGGCTTGGTCCTTCTGATGACCAGCCCCAATGCAGGAGCCTACCATGAGCTGCCTTATTAGAACAAGAGATACTTTCATTACCCTGGGAATTTAAAAATACTAGTTCTTTGTAAGGAAGTGGGCTCAAGATCAGGTATTAGTAAAAACAACACACTTAGTATCCCTATTGCTCTGGCTATTACAAGGTTTTAGAAGCTTTGTGACAGAAACTAGGGACAGAAACCAAATACTTTAAAATTATGTCTCATATCTGTTTCTATATCTATCTATATATGTATCTCACAGACATTGGTGTTAGAAACTACCATATCTCCCATCTATGTATCTTTCAGAAAATTATTTATTCTTCCACAAGTGGCTTTTCTCCTTGCCTTTTTCCCTACTAACATGGTGCATAAACTTGAATATCTTCTCACTTTTTTTGGATATTCACTTCCTCTTATGCTCCCATGCATACAAAATTAAAAATTATACATTTATATGCCTTTTCTCCTGTTAATCTGTCTCAGTTTATTTTTCAGATACAGCAGGAGAACATAATAGGTACAGAGGGAAAGATTTTCTCTCCCTACAGGGCCGATACCATATACTATTATTTAAACTGTAAACTGAGGCATAATACTATTTTTAAGTGTTTATTTGAAGAAACAACAATTTATGAATCCAGCAGCTCCACAATAGAAGCAGTTCAAAGATTTTCTGGAGGAAGCCTAAGGTACAGGCTTTTCTAGAATGAATATGAAAATAATATAAAGAAAGTAATATGGGTTCTCTGTGTCCCCACCCAAATCTCATATTGAATTGTGATTCCCATAATCTCAACATGTCATGGGAAGCACCCAATGGGAGGTAATTGAATCATGGGGATAGGCTTTTTTATGTGCTGTTCTTGTGATAGTGAATAAGTCTCATGTGATCCTATGGTTTTATAAAGGACAGTTTTCTTGCACATGCTCTCTTGCCTGCCACCTTGTAAGACATGCCTTTGTTCCTTCTTTGACTTCTGCCATTATTTTGAGGCCTTCCCAGCCACATGAAACTGTGAATCCATTAAACCTCTTTTTCTTTATAAATAACCCAGGCTTGGGTATTTCTTCATAGCACTGTGAAAATGGACTAATACAGAAAGCATATTTGATTAATTACAGTTATAAAGTTGCCTTATTTGGTCTATCCTGCTGAAAATATCCAGTCATATATTTAGAAGTTTGATGGCTGCTTCTGATTTACTGAACTTAGGGTTTAATTTGTTTGTTTTTAATATGTATGGACATTTACAAGAAATAACTAAAGTTAAGTTTTGCTTATGTTTTCAAGTCCAACAAGGTTAAGGTCACTTATAAGGCCTAACTGGTTTTGTTTGCTCTCAGGGATTATTCAGGCCTGGTATCCATTTTAATTTAATCTAATACTATGCCAAGTTAGATCTAGACCAGTGGTTCCCAAAGTATGGTCCAAAGGCTCCCAAAATAAAGCCATACAATGTTTAAAATCCCAAATATTTTGACCCTCATTTATAGCAATAGAAGATCAAGACTTTGAATTGGCATCCTTAGAAAAATATTCATATGGTTAATCAAATTTTAGTAATGTTTCAGTATAGCTATATTAAGGATGCTTTTCTGCTCAAATCCATTGTTACAGATGTCCTCACGGGACACCTATTACACTGAGAGAGAGATCTGGCTAGTAGCCAAAGGCCATATATGTTTAGACTTAAAAATTATGTTAAATATATAATAACTGTTGCTCCTTAAAGTTGGAATTTGTAATAAGCCAGCTGATAATTATCTTATTAGGTTAATGAAAGAGTTGGATTGCCAAAAAAGCCACAAGTCTACACTTTAAAAGTCTATGACTGGCAAATCTCTAAAGTAAGCCTTGAACCCTTAAAATATCAATTTTATTTTATGGTTTATAATCGTTTGCCAGTAATTTAGAAAGTATAATGAAATATTCAATCTCCTGAAGAAATATAATTTATCAAAAATTAGGTAGTAACAGAAAATCTAAACTCATCTAAAATAATTAAATAAAATTAATCAATGTTAAATATTTATTTGCCCTCTTCAAATTCCACATGTAAACAAAACTATCTGGGCCTGATGGGTTAGCACATTATCTAAAATAAATACCTAGATATTTTCAAACTATTCCTTCAATTTATTTGAGTTATAATCATAATATGAAAAATAGGAGAGTGAAAAGGAAACACAGAAAATAATGCAAATATTTTAAGTAAATTTTGTCACATCAAACCTAGTGTTTTGTATTAAAAAACGCACAAATAAGTTTACTTCAACATAGAAAAGCAAAGATATCATTTGAAAATGCTTAATGTATTATACATAATTAGATTTAAGGTTAAGGCTTCCAGAAATATATTTGTTAATATTCAATATTCTCCCATGATAAAATTTCTTGTCACTCTAGCACTAGAAAGAAACTTTATTAGCCTGCTAAATGTGTACCAGAGAAAATACAGTTAGCATCATAAATAAAGGTGAAAAGCTGGAAACACTTCATTTAAAAAATCAGAAAAAAACTTAGCAATTCCACTCTCGAGTTTATTCTGTAGTTTCTATTGCACATGTACACAGAATATGTTAAAATACTTATAGTAGGGGCCAGGATCAGTGGCTCACACCTGTAATCCCAGCACTTTGGGAGGCCAAGGCAGGCGGATCACCTGAGATCAGAAGTTTGAGACCAGTCTGGTCAACATGGCAAAATCCTGTCTCTACTAAAAATACAAAATTAGCTGGGCATGGTGGCATGTGGCTGTAGTCCCAGCTACTCAGGAGAATGAGGCACGAGAATCACTTGAACCTGGGAGGCAGAGAATGCGGTGAGCCAAGGTCATGCCACTGCGCTCCAGCCTGGGCAGCGAGTGACAAAAGAGAAACTCTGTCTGACAGAAAAACAAAACAAAACAAAACAAAACAAAAAACCCCACCACAATTTATAGTAGAGTCTCTTATAAGAGTAAACCACTGGATAAGACATAAATGTCTGCCAAATCATTGACTGAGAATAGACTCCCCTTCCCTCAAAAATATATACATTCATTCCATGTATTACCATACAAATCATACAAGATTACATTGAGCAAAACAATACAAGCTTCAGAAAGATACCTACCATTTAACTGATGAAAAAACATCATATATAGCATTAATGATGAATACATATGTAGTAAAACTACCCCAAAACTGCATAGGAATAATCAAACTAAAATACAGTAGCTACTTGCTTCTGGGGAAGGAAGGGTAAAGTAAATGCATCCAGGGATGTGGAGGGTGGTACCTATACCCTACTCAGCAAATTTTATTTTTTAAGCTATATTCCTGGTTCATAATTAACTATTATGCCATTCTTTAGTCTATATATACATATATATAGATCTATGCTAATAAAAGGCACAAATCTGCATGCATGCATGTGTATGCACAAGCACATATGTGTGTGTGGCGGGTGTGTGTGTGTGTGTGTGTGTGTATATATATATATATGTGTGTATATTTACAGAGAGAGTACACAGAAACTAAAAATGGTCCACAATCAAATGACAGAAATCATTTAAAAAGGTGTAGAAAAATGTATTATATAAAAAAGAATAAATGTTTTTGAGATTACATATGTACATAAAGCTAAAGAGCATGTACTATAAATATATATATAAGTTTAACATGTAACTTGTATGCTAAGAACTCATTTGGTTGTTTCTAGATCATTTACAAAACTTTGAAGAACAAAACAGTTGCTATGGAGATTTTGCTTAATAGTCATCGAATTAAAGACTAAAAAAGGTAAAAATGCATTCATAAGAACACAGTGCCCATGTTTATAGTTTGAAGATCTATAGCATGAAACACATGTTCAGGTATTGCCAAATTTTGAAGCAAAATTTCTAATCCTACTTAATTTAAAATTACTGTGCTATTATGTTAGATTAATTTATATTATATTCCTATTGATCTGTATTCATATTAGCAAGAGAGCAAATATTATATACCGTCATTATGGGTAGTAGCTAGGGAAAAAATCCTCATGAATTATCTGAAAGTCTTTGGAAGAACACATTCTGAATCCTGTAATTTGTTCAGAGCTATCTCAGAGGTCCCTGCATATAAAAAGGAATTTTCAGAGCAACAATTTTGGTTATTTTCTTCCTAACAATTTGGCTTGTGTTCATAACTTGCTTATAGCGATTCACAGATTTTTAAGCATCCAAATCTGCAAAATTACCACATTTCATACATATTGCCCACCTAAGAAAGTCTGTTCCTCTTCAATCTGGCTTGCTCATCTGTGATCTGACAGATGGATTCTACCCACAGGCAAGAGAGAACCTTATTTTAAAAATAAAAATTAATTAAATCAAACTTAAAATCTCACATCAAGTTACAAAGAATTTTTATTAAATAAAATTGTAGTGGAGTACTGACAGCATTGTTTTACATCCATTTTCATCTGTCATGATATCTTGTTTTTTCATTGGTGAGGTCTAGCTATTGCAGGTATTATTTATCTAAATTTGGTAGCACAATCAGATTACAGCAGAAGGATGTGGCAGACATTCTAACTCCTTATAAATGTCCATCCTTTCCCTCTTCCAGGCTTACAAGATACAATGTTCTTTTTTGAAGCAACCAAGATCCCAGTCACACACAATAGACAGCTATTGAACTAATCCAAAAGTTAGAATCCTCTTCCAATTGTATTCTTGTAGCTAATGGTAAATTGTAACACTGTTCTAGCCAATGGGGAAAATCTATTGGGTTGTGGGGCTACAGAAAAAATCTTCTGAGTTTCTAATGAAAGGGACACATAAACCTGTCAACTCACCCTCTGACTCATGCTATTTACAAGTTGTAAATATCATGTCTAAAACTGGGTCAGTCATTTTGCTACTGTAATTTATAAGCATAGAAGTTAAAATCTAACATTCTCAAGATGGTAGAAGAGAAATATAGAAGAGTCTTGTACCCTAATGGCAAGACTGAGTGGCTGGGCAAATGCTAGCATAGCCTAGTGTTAATTTACCTTGTCCCCTTGATTGATAGGGAACTGCACATGTTATGTGTTTCTTCTTAAGGTAGCATCTGTAGTTGTTTTGAAAGTGTTACGTCCATTTTATCTAAATTATGAGATTTCTGAGTATAAAGTTCTTGTGACATTTTCTTATTATTATTTTAGTGTTTGTAGGCTCACAATGGTGACCCTCTTTCATGTCCAATCTTGATAATTTGTATCTATTGTCCTGACTATTATAACTGGATGTTCATCAATTTTACTGATATTTCAAAGCAATTTTGATATTATTGACCTTCTCTACTGTTTTTCTCTTTTTGATCTCATTGATTTCTGCATTTATTTCTATATTTTTCCCTAATGCTGTGTTGCTTGCTTTTAGTTTAATTTGTTCTTTTTTTCTGCTTTCTTTTAAGGTAGAAGTTCAGATGATTGGCTTGAGACATCTATTTTCTAATTACAATGTTTTCTTTACTGCTTCGGCTGCATCGCACATTACATAAATGTGAATGTCAGTTTTGTCCAATTGGTTGATAATGTTCTCCAAGTTTTCCATATATTTACTCATTTTCTGTGTACTTGTTATATCAATTGCAGAAGAGTGTTAAATTCTCCACGAATTCTCATCGTGGAACATTAGTAATCTTCCACAGCTCTAAAATGCTTTTCTCTCTCTCTTTTTTAACTTATTTTTTCTTCTGATTCAGTTTGCGTAATTTGTATTTGTTGGTTTCAGGGCATTGATTCTGTCTTTCGCCCTATCAAGTCTACTAATGACATTTGCTATGGGTTTAGTTGTGCTCTACCACAAAAAGACCTAATACTTAGAATGTGGCCTTACTTGCCGGGCGCGGTGGCTCACGCCTGTAATCCCAGCACTTTGGGAGGCCGAGGCGGGTGGATCACGAGGTCAAGAGATCGAGACCATCCTGGTCAACATGGTGAAACCCCGTCTCTACTAAAAAAAAAAAAAAAAAAAAAAAAAAAAAAAAAAAAGAATGTGGCCTTACTTGAAAATGTATCTTTATAGAGGTAATTGAGTGAAAACAAGGTTATTGGGGTGGACCCTACTCCAATGTGACTCATGTTCTCATAGAAAATGGAAATCTGAATGCAGAGGCAGACATGCACAGAGAGAGGATGATGTGAAGACATAGAGAGAAGACTATGTGAAGATAGACAATTGAAGTGACACATCTATGAGCCAAGGAATGACTGAAGCTACCAGAAGTTAGGATGCATGGGGAGGATCCTTCCCTAGTGCCTTCAGAGGCAACGTAACCTTGATGACATCTTCATTTCATATTTATAGCATGCAGAATTCTTTTTTTTTTTTTTTTTTTTTTTGACATGTAGTCTCTCTCTGTCACCCAGGCTGGAGTGCAGTTATGTGATCTCAGCTCACTGCAACTTCTGCCTCCTGGGTTCTAGTGATTCTCCTGTCTGAGCCTCCTGAGTAGCTGAAATTACAGGCATAAGCCACTACGCCCAACTAATTTTTGCATTTTTTGTTGAGATGGGGTTTCACCATGTTGACTAAGCTGATCTCAAATTCCTGACCTCAAGTGATCCACCTGCCTCGCCTCCCAAAGTGCTGGGATTATAGGCGTGGAGCCACCTGCCCAGACTAGCATGAATTCTGAAACAATACATTTCTGTTATTTTAAGCTCCCTAGTTTGTGGTACTTTGTTATGGGAGCTGTAGGAATTAGTACAACTCTTATAAAAGTTTTTCATTTCTGTTAGTGTTTTTTATTTATATCATTTACATTTTAATCGATATATTTCTCATTTCTCTATGGAATTTTTTAATCTCGTCATGCATGATGATTTTTTTACTAGATTATTTAATGCATTCACTATTGTTATTATAGTTATTTAAATTTCATGTTTAATATTTCCCAAAATTGTGTAATCTCACAATCTGTTTCTGTTAGTTATTTTACCTCTTGGCATTAGACTCTATTCTCTTGCTTTTTTGTCTGTCTTCTCATTTTAGATTGAATGCCAACCCTCATATGTGGAACATTAGAAATTGAAGTCAGCCATATTTATGATTGAAAATAAAACTGCCATTTTTTTCTACAATGCTGATATGTGGGAGATTATGCCAATCTAGGAAGCAATGGAGCTGGGTTTGGGTTCATTGTTATGAAATTTGCCTTTAAGTTTGCTAAGGTTACCATGCCCTTAGCTTTGAGTTCCTTTAGTGCCACATGTTAACCACCTTAGATGAGCTGTCCTTAGATTTCAGGCTACTCGTTTGACCTGTGACCTCAGCATTCTGATGGACTTAAGGAACTCTATTAGTTTCTAGCTAATTGAATTTTTTTGTCACTGAAGAAAACATCGTTTTATTAGATTTCTCCCTCAGGCCTTCTCAGGTCTCCAAATGATAGAGATTCTGTAGAGAAAAGTGGAACTCTTCTTGTTTGAGGAAAGTAATCATCTACATGACTAAGCACTTACAGCCATAGTTTTTGTAACTTGAAATCAAACACATTAGTAACTAAAATGTCTGTTTTGTCTCAGGTTTTGTAACACACAAAGTCACAGAAACTCACATACATGATGTGTACAATGCATGTGTATGTATATATATACACATACACACACACACACACATATATATATATATATATATATATATATATATATATGGTGAAACATAGAAGTATACCTAGATATGTAACCCAATGCTTCAGAGTTGCTTATAACTATAGATTCTCTAATATTTATATTAAGTCACATATTGGAAAACATAAAATGTTCCGACATTTCAACTCAAAACTTTCAAAAAATGCATTCATTATCTGCTGCAGAAAAGGTACTATTTAAATATTTTGTGGGGCAAAATTTTCTAATACATAACCTGTATTCTGAAAAAGTTTATAAAATAGAAGGAGAAAAAAAAACATCATGTAGAGAAAGTTTAAATTGTTCAAAATTATTTTATTAATTTTCTACCATATGTTGATTAAATATAGAAAAAATGTGTTATATACTTTGTCCAAATAAGATAATGTGATTTGTTTATTGAAGCACTATTCACAATAATCAAGATTTGGAAGCAACCTAAATGTCCATCAACAGACAAATGGATACAGAAAATGTAGAGAAGGAAGCAGAGATCTAAAATTGACACCCTATCATCAAAATTGAAAGAGCTAGAGGAGCAAGATAAAAAAAACTCAAAACTTAGCAGAAGACAAGAAATAACTAAGATCAGAGCAGAACTGAAGGAGATAGAGACATGAAAAACCCTTCAAAAAATCAATAAATCCAGGAGCTGGTTTTTCGAAAAGGTCAACAAAATAGACAGACCACTAGCCAGATTAATAAAAAAGAAAAGAGAAAATAATCAAATAGATGCAATAAAAAACGATAAAGGGGATATC